>SNQJ01S0036695.1:117539-142608 GCA_010110895.2 Picea sitchensis
ACAGGGATACCAAATTGAAATGATGATAGTATGCAATTACATGATGATAATGCATAGAAATGTATGAGTTTGTGTTACAAACTAATTTGCAGGTTATGGGCTATGAAATAGCCAAGGGATAATGATGATGAAAGTGGATATCAGGGATAATTTGATTATAGCTACAATGTTTGCATGAGAATCATCTTTGAAAATAGATCAGATGTATGCTATCCCTTCATTTGTTATTATAGGGAAGTTTGTTTCCCATCCTTCATTGTCTTTCTCTATCTTGTAAAAAAACTTAACATTTTTACTATAATTGGAAAATGTATGAAAAAGGTTGGTGTTTTTATTTCCTACTTGAAGCCAAAGTGTCCTTCTTTTCAATCTCCATTCTCTTGAACTCTATCTAGAATATTTTTTTGCTTTTTTTGCTCAAGTTGATTTAACTAAGACTTTTGGATTTCTATAAAATCCCAAAACCTTGCTTATTGTATCTTGAGGTTAGAATATCCTCTACCTCTTTTAATTTCCTATCATGCTTCTCTTTTATTTTTCCTTGGACCATTTGATTTCTACCTTCTTTTCCATTTTTAAATATTGATGGAATTGGATGGGAGATGATTCATTTAGGGAGTCATCAAAGGGATTCCAAGAATATTTGATTTTATTAAAAAAAAATCATCATTTATCCATTAATGGTTCATCTTGAAAGGGTTTGGTGGCTTCCCTTAGGGAAGGGCCACTTCAAAAATTATTCAGCTGTGATTAGGATCCCACCTATGGAGACCCTATAAAGAATACAAATAGCCTCATCTATGAAATATTTTGATACTAAGAAACAATCCAAAGTCTTAGATATTCTTACCTTGCATATCCTCCAATTTCTCTATGTCGAGTTATGTTTTTTTGGTTCAATATTCAACAATCCCACCCTTTCCAATTTTCTTACGAAGAAACCTATCAAATTATCAACCCAACTCAATGCCCCCAAAACCTCTAAAACACCTAGAGAGAAGTTCATGTCACCTCCAACTATAACCAAATAATTTTGTATAAATGTATAATTGAAGAAATTTTCCTAGAATTCTAGCATATTGGATTAGGGGCCATAAATATTCAAGAAACTAATTTCCTTTCAAAGGTATAGAGAGAAAAGATAGGTCCCCAGTACAAAATTCCCAAGAGTACTAATAGGAGAGTAATCCTAATTTCCAACTGGTTACATTCTATATATATCTTCTTATAATATCTATGAAACTAAATTCCCACCCCATTAAAAGAATGGATAAATCTTGGACTACCTTTTCTCCATCTATCATTAGTTCTTGTAAGAATATGATGTATGAATTATGAAATTTAGTTAACCTTTTAATAACCGATTTATTTGAGGAATTGACGAACCCTCTATAGTTCCGTGTTAGGAAGATCATCTATAACCATCTCTCTAGGCCTTTTATCTAGGAGAACTAATCAATATTACTTTTCTTCCAATTTTGAATTTGGTATTTGTTTTCTTTTGATCCAAGGATGGGGATGTTTTTCTCTATGTCTGAGTCTCTTTGGGGTATTTCTCATATAGGAACCCTATACCTTTGATAATAATTCCTTGAAAAATAGATGTTTCCATGTTCCTCAGTCTGAGGTTGTACTTGGTAGTCTTAGAGACTTGGGAGCCATTATGAGGATTTGGTCCAATTTTCTTCCATAGAAAAGTTGTATAATTTCCTAGAGAAATGCATCCAATAGTTTCATTTCCTACCAATCCATCAAAAGGATGATAGGGGGAGGATAGGGAATCGATATCCTTGAAATGATAGGAAGTAATTCACTATATTGAGTCTTGGTTATGATTTATAAACCTACCTTCCAAGACCCAAAGAGAAATTTATCAAATAAAAAAAAACCAATAATAGGGGGAGGAGGAGATTTTTTCTTACTCAATTCCTAAGAGAGTTCGATAATATACTTTCGATCCAAGATATGAAATTATTTCTGACAATTTTCCTCTATTGTTTTATCGACATAAAGTTTTCTTCAAGAATTGTTTTTAAGGTTCAAATAGAGGGGATGTTCATCTATGGAGTCCAATCAAAATATTTATTTCCTTAAATATACTTACAAACCCATATTTTTCTTATGTTTGGGAGATGACATTGATTAGATATCTTCCCATACTCATGGAACCTATCAAATTTGAATGATTTCACCCTCTAAGAGTGCATCCAAAACTAAAGATATAAAAAAATTATTTAGAACTTTGAATATAGAAAAAAATTTTCAAAAATTGGAACTAGGATGAGGATGGACTACTCACTAACAACATATGCGCATGCCACTGAAGGTACAACCAAAAAAGTACCTGTCAAATATTTCTTCCTCGATTGAGGGAATATTAGGACAAATAGAGGGAAATGCGACTGTATCTAGTAGATATGATACACAAACACGGACCAGAGGTGAAAAAGTCTAAGAAAATTCCATATACACATGGAATTTTTTCTTGCCGAAGGAGGATCATTCTCTTATGATGATGAGAGCATAGGAGACATAGAGGTGCCACTCAAGTATAAACATCTGGTGAAACAATGGGTACCTAAGGAACTGCCTTAGTTAGACACTAACTTCATTGTCAACAATAGGACATATCGCATTGCACCATCCTCCCTGCATGGCCTAGGGATATTTTCCATGGATGGAATAACTGTAAAATACAATACAGTAACTGAATTGATGGACTATGTCAGACCGTGTTACAATTATAACGATTGGATGCGGATGGTATGGTACATGCAAAATATGAAGAGATATGCACTCACCTCAAATTATATACAACTAATAAACAACTATAAAAATAAGGGAACGACTATCTATATTGATGGAAGGCCTAAAGCTTATGAAAATATTGCAGGGTTTATAAAAAACACATGACCCAAGACAACAAACAAGAAACCAAATTGCATATATGAGGGACGCGAAGAGAATCAGGTAGTCTTGTGCACAATAAAATAGATAGCTCCTAGGGAAGAGTTATTAGTGGATTACCATTTGAATGGAATAGAAACATCAACTAATAGTGTGTGGGTATTTATGCAACACCTCTTTAAGAAACTTCTACTTATTGCATTATATTTTTTTTATCTTTAAAAATGTTTTAAATATTTAACGGTCCCAATTTTATAATAATGTGGGAGGTTGATCGTTGAGGTTGATTTTATTTGGGTGGAAATCAATTTTTGTGTTATCGTTAACCATTTTTTAAATATTCAGGGGTTCTAATTATATTATAATGTGGCAGATTGATCATGGAAAAGAGCCAGTCGCAGAACATGTAAATGATTATCAAATTTGACTTTCATTTTACGTGAATTTTATTATTTGTTTATATAATTTTATTTGTTTGGCGATCAATTATTTCATTTGTTTATATAACTGAAATAACATTGATTTTAATGTTGAAATTATATGTAGTCGGTGGGCCATGTTGATCACGATTCCACCGATGAGGAGGGGTTGTATTCATCCCCTGATCCGATGGTATTAATAAAAAGAAAGATCATTAAAGTGAACAAGGAAATTGATATCTTTTTAGACTGTCCAGATCAAAATCTCGACGTCCTAGAAAGGATCAATCTCCTTATGTCACAACTTAACACATATAAGGTAATAATCATAACTTAAATAATTTGTTTTTTAGTGTACTCATATGTTCAATTATGAAAGTCTATTTTTTAACTTTTACATTATCTCACAAAAAACATTTTCTTTTTTATAAAGAGATTTTTGGAGCATGTTCAACCCCGTGTTGGTAGTAGTGGTGCTGCAGAGACGCCACAGAGTCCTGACATGGGTTGTCATACAGTTTCTATAGTACCGTTTACTTCTCCATCTTCCACACCTAATTTAGATAGGATCCATGACATGCAATGCCAGGAATCCACACAATGACCAGGCTCTAGAGGTGGTGACAAATATGAGACTGATGATGTGGTTGAAATGGTTGCATTTCCTGGAGCTAGACGTGTGACCAGCACAGGGACCCTTCTGTGCACATTTTTTTTCGACGATAACAAACTTCCATTGAAACAAATAAGACTCCCAGGTAATTTTTCATATTTTAACTGTTTCATGTTGTCCGTATCATAGACAAATTATCTAAATTATTATTTTTAAAATAATGATCATATCTTTTTGTGTGTAGGAAATGACCATTTTTATAGGCACCTAGAGATCAAGGCCTTGTTGATTTTTTGGGAAACCTTATGCATGAGGTGGAATTTCTAGAATTCCAACCTCAAAAAAGAACTTATGGATTATCTCGAAGTCCTCTTTGGAGTAGACACGTTCAATAAAAAAACGGTCACCTCTGCAACAGGAAAATATTTAAAATATACGCGAGATGTTTATAGATGAAGCTTGGTAGGAAACCCTAGGTATGAGCATACTCCCTCGATTCCAGAGAGGGAGTGGAAGGTGATCATTGATGATGAAAAAGAAAAGATATTGAAAAAATCAGGAGAAAAAATAATTGGTGCCCCAAGGTAAATTACAATATTTTGATTTCAATACATTTAATTTTCTTTATATCTAAATAAAAGTGTGGTATATAAAATACTTGAAATTTTTTATGATAGGTTTCATGACACTTCGAAGGCAACCAAAGTAAGGATTTACAAACATGGCCAACACAATCTAGGCTAGGGATGCTACTCGAGGTTACAATCATGAATCGTAAGTACCCAAACATCTTAAGAATATTATTTGTATCGCCTTACAAATTTCCATTTATTGCAGCCAAAAACATTAAAAAAACATGCTCTTATGCAATGTAGGGCGATGATATTGGAACTAAAACCATGGAGGAATACCTCCAACTTGGTTACAAGTACAACTATAAAGTCATGGTTGATCGTAGGAAAAGCATGGGGAAGGCCCCAAGATCCAGTTTGTGGGATAATTTAAATATAAATCAATCTACATTAACCTTTCATTACTTATAAAATATGTAAATGTTTGATATCATCCATAACTTTAATGTCTTACGTTGTTTTAATCAGGGGTGAAACACTATCAATGAATCTGTTAGCACTGGAAAACAAAGTGTTGATAGTGCAACGCGGCCAGAAGATCATGGTGCTCCCCAACAACCCCATCCCAGTGGGGTGCAACCCAAAGATGTTCATGTGGATGAGGCCCACGACGGTAAAATGGCTGTATATTAATCATGTACTTAATAATTTCGTATTTATAAATTTTGTACTTCTAATTTTTATTACTTATACATTTACGGTTTTTTCCTTATAATTTTTTTCGTTTCAATGGCATAGAATGTCGTAGTTGATCCTCCTCGACCTGAAGATGATCAAGAGAATAGGGAATCCATTCCAACAGTGCCGACTAGTGGACCAACAGGTAAATAATTACATCATAGAGGTTTTTTTTAATATTTATGAACTACTTCAATGATATTTAAAAATTGGCCATATAAATTTAATTTTTTTTGTTTTTGTAGGTGATGGCCCGTCATAGAAGCCTCCACATCGTGGGCATGAGACCAGGTGTGCTCGAAATGAAAGGAATGAAGAAACATCAACTGCTGAAGAGCATCCAGTAAACAAAGACATGGACATGGATGAATTACTTAAGAACTGGAAAACACAAAAGAAGACTAAAATAAATTGATGATGTATAATAATTTTATAAGACCAATAGATGTACATTATATAACTAGTATATTTGTAACATATTTTGAATGATAAATCTCATTTATAATTTTTTTTTATGACATATGCCTTTGAATGAGAATATATATTGGGTATTGGGGAATTGAGAGTGATGTGAGGGGGAGGGGGGTAGGTGGGGGGGGCATAGGATCTTCCACCTTCACGTGGTTGACCCTGTTTAATAGAGAAAAAAATATTGGAGTCATTTATTCTTGGAGTAAACCTCTCTCGATCCAACGGAGCAACAACATAGTCAATGTTGACTTCGTTGTTTCTCCTTCAAATCGAGGGAGGTTTGATCCAAGATCAGACGACTCGAATAAATTATTCTTGAAACCAAGAGGATCTTATTCAGACTATCACATTTGATGTGTGTGTGTGTGTGTGTTTGTGTCACTATTTAATCTCCTCTCATATGGATTTTACAAAAAATAATATCAATGGTGTTTACTATTTGCAATCTTGTCGGTTTTAATTTCTATTAGGATTTATTGACATGTCTTAAAAGTATTTTTTGGTTTTTACTAAAAACTAAATATACATATATATTTATTTACTACAGTATGCAGTTCGTGCATTTGCAGATGCTCTAGATGTTGTATCAATGCAATGTTACACATTAGAATATCAAAGATCATGTATGTCTTGTCTTTTTTCTTTTTTTTTATGACTTCTTAAGGTTCCTTTTATTTATTTATTTTTACATTACCATCATTTGTGGGACACTATGGGGCCAATCATTCTATCTAATGAACCACACCCAAGTATATTGTAGCATATATGATTATGTTTAGTTCATCATATCATATGATTCACTCATCTAATCTAATACTTCAACTTGGTTTTTTGTGGTTGTGTATAAGTAATCCACTGGATATCATAGTATAAGCATAACCATAATTATGAATTAGAGTATTTGAAATGAATGAGATATAGATACCACTTCCAAGTAGAAATTACAAATCATAGGCACTAGTGAACCTAAATACTCATCTCAAGTTGCAAGAAGATGAAAATCAAACATCCCACTAGCCTAAAAGTGGATACGGGGTTGGGTGTGTTACAACAATGACCTATATACACTCCTATGATATTTATTACTCTCCTATGATATTTATTGTAATATTTATTATTTTGTTGTAGAGTACCACTTTAGCACCAAAGGAAATTATTCCACCCTTACCTCTAGATAAAGAGAAACTTGAAAATACTTTATCTATAGACATTTCTACAAATCTATTAACCAATGTCATTCCACCAACACTTGGAAGTTGAATTACACTTGAATCAATGAATCTATCTGACAATTCATTAGAAGGTTCCATTCCATATTCACTTGGGTATCTACAAAATATCATGGACATGGATCTCTCTTATAACTCCTTATCAAGGACAATACCAATTACTCTCAACAAGTTGAAAGATATTCACTACTTGAATTTACAATTGACTTAAAAGGTGTGGTTCATAGGAACTATGTTTTATTGAATACGTATGTAATATCTACTTTGTGAATCAAGGAATTTTGCAACTCATAAATGCTTATGGTTGGATATAAGGTGTGGTTGGTGATAAAATACTTATACCAGATCACAAGTGTCCATTCCTCATCAATGGAAGGGTATTGGGACACTATTTGAGTCAAGTCATTCATATGGGTTGTTTTCAAATTCAACACATGCCTATAAATAAAAATCCATGCCATGCATTTCATAACAACTTTTAAATTTAAGGTTATGCTAGAGGAATTAGTTCAAAGAGTAGGAAGACCATTGCATCCTCTCAATTTATGTAGTATCGTCTTGTTTTCATGTTGCCCATTCTCCCCTCCAAATTGTCCATGCACAAGGAGAAATTTGCATGTTCATTTTCATATATAGAGAGAGCCTATTGGAGGGTTAAAGGATCCTCCCATGGACAATATTTAAGTCCACAAGATGCAATATTCTTCTTAGGTGATATATTTCATGTTAATATGTATTTTCATTGGATAATAAATAATGTATTCTCTTTTCCCCAAAAAAATGTTGTTTGAATAATTTAAATTAATTGTTTTGATTGTTTATAAGTTACTATACATGCTAGAGGATAGATAGGTTGTTTTAATTGTTGTTCACAAATCCTTTTTGTCTTCTCTTAGTTTTGATAACCAACTAGGATAAGTTTTTGGTACTCGCATGCATAACCTCATATGTAGAATGGAAACCATATTGGGGACTTTGTTCTATTAAATCTCACTCCTTCTTAGTTTTAAGGATATTTTTCTAATATCACACCACTATCAGGTCCAAGACCTTGGAGATTCCCTCGAAAATTTGCTTTTATTCAGGGTCTGACTTCTATAAAGCTTTATATGTAGATTCAATTTTTCCACTCTTTGTCAATTGCTCCAACCATGTGTATAAATTAAAATGAGCTTTCATATTTGGATAAAGGAAGAAGGCATTATATATATATATACACTTTATTATTCTTGTGACTTCTTGCATTTCTATTTCCAACAATATACTTTAAGTAGTCATTTTCATTTATCACCACACTTGTGCACACATCGAAGGACCTAAAAGATATCCCATATCAAAATTATGTTCTTCACCTTACGTCATTAAAAGTGGTTTGTGTTATTCATAAAGGTTATGATAGTGAAAACCTTCCATCAATGCTCCTTAACAATAAACAAGTTAGGTTCGTGCCCCCAAACCAAGACTTCTAAAAGGTAAAGAAACTTAAATATAATGTACAAAACTCTTCCTCGGGGAGAAAATAAATTGTGGTGTATATTTCGCCATTGTTTCGACAAACATGATCGTCGATCGTATGAATATTTCGTCGCAACTATCGACATTCGTCTCTTTTGCGATAACCTGTTCATCGCAGAAACTAGGATACATGTTGTTTGTCTTGCGACGAGCACGATCGTCGATCATATGAATAGTTTTTCACAACTATCGACCATTCTTCGCTCTTGTGATGACCTGTTCATTGCAAAAACTAGGATATGTCGTTTGTCTTGTGACAAAGATGATCATCGATAGTATGAATAGTTCGTCGCAACTATCGACTGTTCGTCACTCTTGCGATGACCTGTTCATCATAGAAACTAGGATATGTCATTTGTCTTGCGACGAAGATGATCGTCCATCGTACAAATAGTTCGTTGCATCAATAAAAATTTCGTCGCTCTTGTGATGACCTTTTCATCACAAAAACTAGGATATGCCATTTGTCTTGCGATGAAGACGATCATCCATCATTGTCATTCTTGTGACGATCATCCTCAATTGTTGTTCTTGCGATGATTTCCTAGTTTTTCATTCTTGCGACAAACTCTGTAAGTTGTCTCTCTTGCGATGACATCATTGTGTCATCTCTCTTGCAATGTTATCTTAGGTTCATCACACTTTCCACAAGATATGATGTGACGTTTGAGGGATCCAATATTCATCACAATATCCATGACATAATGTCGCAAGAGAATCGAAATGGTCATTTCAAAATGACCCAAATTTACTAGTTTCTTTCTCCCTCACTCTTACCCCCTTTATCTCTTTACATCTGTCTACCCCCCTTCCCTCCCTCTCCCCCCATTTCTCTCACTCGCTCTCTCTCTACCCCCTCTCTTTGTCTCCCTCTCCCTCCCTTTCACACACTCAAACACTTCCTCTTTAATCCCCCTCTCTTTCTTTCTCTCTCCCCCTCTCACACTCACTTATACTCTCTCTACCCCCCTCCTCCCTTTCTCTCTCCCCCTCCCTCCCACTATCTCTCCTCTCTTTATCTCCTATATAGTCCACCTCTTTCTCTCTCTCCTTGTTTTTCTCAATCTCACACTCTCTCCTCGTTTTTAGTCCCACTCTCTATGTTTCTCTGCCCCTCTTTCTCTCTCCCTTACCACCTTCTTCTCTTTACCCCTAGTTCTACCTCTCTCACTGTTTGTCTATCTCACTCTCGACACCTCTTATACTCTTGTTTTCTCTCTCCATCCTCCTCTTCTCTCCCTCCTCCACTTCTCTTCCTCCTCCCTTTCACTCTACCCCCTTACTCTCTCTCTCTCTCTCCATATCACTCTCGAAGTCTCTTTTTCTATACCCCACTTCTCTCTTTACCTCTTGCATCTAACCCTCCCTCTCTCTCCCACTGTACCCCCCTCCCTTTCTCTCCCCCACTCCTCGCCCTTTCCCCAAAAATCTAGCACCCACATTTTGGTTCTCTAACCATTGATCCATGCTTTAAAACACTTTCAATCTTAATCCCTTAGGTTGGGTGCTCATCCTTTCCTAGTAGGAACATGTGTGTGTTCCTATAATGTGTATGCACTAAAGTGTGTGTGCATTCTAGGAATGCACATGTGTTCCTACTAGTCAGTTTTATGTGCCAAGCACACTCCTCAACCTCTTATATCTCAAAGGGAAGTCATGACATGGCATGGAAAGTCACAAAAAGACAAGGCATAGCATGTAATGACATGGAAAGGCAAGTCAAGGCACAAAAAATTGAGGTGCATGCCAACGGTGTTGTTAAAAATGAAAAAAATGGTTGGGATGGGACTCATAGCATGGGACATAAAATTTTGTTCCTAAAATAAAAATAAAATTAATTTGAAGTCTGATGAGAGGGTGACAGGGGGACTTAAAATAAAATAGGTCAGAGCATAGAGAAGAAAACAAAAGAGATGAGAGGAGATAATAATGTTGGTTCTTTGGTCTAGGAGAAAGAGAGGAGAAAGATAACCGAGTAAACATGAGAATAGAGCATTGGTTTGTTAGGTGGTGGAGGTAGGTAGGTATCATAATTTGTTTTATTTCTTGATAAACATTTTACCAGAAATACAAGTGAGTTATGTTTTATTATTTAATTTGTAGATGTCGAAGAAATCCAAACTTATTATAAAGGTGAGGCATGGCTCACAACGAATAAAAGATATGTGCAATAGAGAAATGTAGCCTTGAATGTAAGGTGAGAGTTAAGTTTTTATTCTTCTTCCAATGGAGTACTTATATGAGTACTTATATGAGGATGACCATGACCTATGTTAGCACTAGAAGTAAACTTAAGACTGTTATTTGAGTTAAGCCTAACACACCTTGTTTCAAAATACTTAAAAAAAATAGTTTTAGAGAGGAAGGAGGATCACACTCTTTATCTCAATGTAACTTGATGAATGAGCTATTATAACATATTCCTTATGTGCATCATATCAGGTAAATAAAACCTCAACTGAAGTAAAAAGAGTATTTGATATGATTAGGGAGAATTGAATGGAACAAAACAGACAATCATCAAAGAGAATTTATTATTTAATATAATTTGACTAGTAGAAGAATAAACCTACACTCATAAATCCTTTCTGAGCCAGATTTAAAAGACTCAAACACACATGTGGCAAAGATTGCACTATGAAAAATAGAGAAATCTTTTCAACACATACATACAGTCATATGAGCATATAACAATAATGATATGTTCAAGATGAGGAAATATAAATGATAAACAAATATGATATATAAACACCAACCTTTGAATTTATTAAAAACTGAAATCTTTACATAGGTAGGATGGATTAAAATAGTCTTATAATAAGAACCTTTAAGCCAAAACAGGGATCCAACCCCTCTACAACTCTCTCTCAATCCATCAAACTGAATTCCCCCTTTTGCTTGTGTTTTTCACCAAAATATATAGAAATTACATAGTACATTTGAGATCCAAAAGTTAAGGGGGTATAAATCCACCCTTAGCTAAAGATAGAAACAAATTACAACACTTTTGGGATAAGAAATCTGCAAAATCAGGTAGGTTCCTACTTTCTAGGAGTTGGTTTTTGACCCACTAGAAATGTGAAAAGATATGCTTTAATTGAATGATATGAGGGACAAATATCTGATATACAACCTCAAAATCATATTTAGAGCTTATCTGATCAATTGGGATAGCTATCTTTACTAGTTTAAAAACAAATCTAGAATTCTGCAACAACAAAATATTGGCAAAATCTGGAAAAATAGGTCTCAAAGATCATTTCATATTTTCCAAATAGTGATAGTTGTGTGAAAACTGAGATAGGGTTTTGTATATGATATTATTATTAAAAAAATCCTCTTTCGTTTTCCCAAAACACCTCTCCATATCCTCGTAATATGTTCCCAAAGAAGATGACTAAAACAAGAAAGTTCTTGTTTTTTCAAATCTGAAAAATGAGTTGTAAAGATATGCTTATATTTCCCAAACCATGACACCTGTGTAAAAACCGAGGGAAATTTTTTTGATATGACTTTGTTCTTGAGAAAATCCTCTTTGATTTTTTCAAAATACCTCTCCATATGGCCAGAGTATGAGTTTTAAATTGACTGCAAAAATAATCATTTCCAGAAAATCCCTTGTTTTCTGTGTGGAGAGCTGCGGGAACTTCCTGTAGCGACATACAAAAAACAAGTTTTAAACATTTTTAACGTTTTTCATTTCCCAAGTTACATATAATAATAAAAAAAATAGGAATGGTAACTTAAATGAAAGGAAACAAAAAGGTTCTTCCATTATCAGTCATCTTTTAGTCAAAATTTAGGATTTTCATTGAAGGTGAAATTCTCAAACTGCAAACTCTTTTTGAAAAACTGATGTAGCTGCTTCTGTCAGCAAATCCAAATTGTTCGTTCTTGTCTCCTTGGTTTGATAATTATTTTGTATTCTCTTGAGCTTATCCCCTTCATATCTGATCGTAGGGTTTGGCCTTTCTTATTCTTTTTACTTTGTTTTCTTGCATAAGATATGTCTTTTCCTGACTCGTCTGACACCAAAATACAAAACCCTAAGAAATATTTAAGAAGCTCCTGTGTCAAGCATCTGATCATAGTTTTGGTATGAACTCTTGGAAATATTGTTGTCAATTACTTTGCGTTTGAATTTGATGGCATTGGAAATGGATGTTTCAAAGAAGTGACAGGAGTGTCACAATAAAATAGGAAAGCATGTGGAGAAAAATAGAACAGTTGCAATGCTACTTTAGTGAATTTTGTTACTGTGGCCCGAAACTTCCTGTAGTTCCTTTTGAGGCCACAATTTGAAACTGAAAATATCGATACTAACATGGGCTCCACGGGGGATGACATGCTCCCTGTGAGCTGCCAAGAACTTGTATACTTGTGCCTTACTCATTGGGATATGGAGTCATTCGCCAACTTCCAAACCTCTGCAACTTATTCAAATTCTGAAGACAGATTGCTGAAAATAAAATATACTGCTGCATACTGTAGTCTTCCCATATTCTACAATCTAAAACAAACCAAATGCTCGGAAATAGAGCTTATTCATCCTACCTTACTCTACTGTAACCAACTCTCCCATTTTCTCAAGTAAAAGAAAATTTCCATAGAAGCCATGAAAGTAGCTTCATAACTAATATAATCACATGTCTACAACTGATTAAAGGATAAAAACAGAGATATAACAACAACCATAAATTCTTTGGAAAACTAAGATAAGACTCCAACATAAGTGCTACTGGGTCTTCAAAACCAAGATCACAAACCTGTTGATCCAAATGAAATGAATTCCACTGCATGAATTCTCTTTTGCTAAGAAAAAAGTGACCTCCTTGTTCCTTCAACAAAAACAACCCTTTCCCATGACAATCAGGAGCAACAAAATTTATTTGATAATGCAATACAAATCCCTGACCAAAAATTGAAAAAATATAATCTTGAATATCATAATAGACAAACAAAGACTATTGATTTTCTGTATGAACAGTCAGGCGCTTTGGAGGAACAATTGTTTCCTTAAAAAAATAAGCATGTGACACTTCAATAGTAGGATTAAAAATGTTCCTACTATGATCAACTGAAAACCTTTCACAAAGCAAATTATCCTTTGAAAAATGACCCTCATGATCATCCTCATAAACACAATAATCTCTTGGCTCATAACTAGAAATATGGTTAACTGTATTTGTAAATTCACCTTGTTGGTATAAGTTATGAGCATATAGATATACATTCTCATTAGTAGAAAAATCATATTTATCAATTTCAAGACCTAAAAAAGAATTGAAATATGAAAATGATGTAGAAAGTTGTCCCAAGTATGAATTATGTTCATAAACATCCTCCTTTCCATATCCTCCTTCCAGTTGATCTGCATCCAAATCTAATTCGTGTTGATCATACGATTTAATTTTTTCAAAACTTTCATACCAAAAGTTCTTTGGAAGCCTCCCACAAGCTCGAAAATTCTCCTTTATATCCTTAGAATTAGTAAACATTTGTTCAAGGGATGAGGATTTCCTCTCTCTAAGATAAGGGAACAAGTCATGATGTTGAGCTAACGTATAATATACCATGGAAATAGTTTCAGAAGGATGTATCTCCAAAGGAATACTGCAATAAAAACTATGAATCCTCTTATTGAATGTAGCAAAGGATTCTTGCTTCCCTCTTCTCATATTATTAAGTTCGATCAAATACTGATCAATAGATTTTTTTTCACCCTAATATCTCAAGAATACAAGATGAAAATCAGTCCACGAACAAATAGAACAAGCCTTCAGATTTCTAAACCATAAAGAAACATCCCTAACCAAGGATTTGGAAAATAACCTTAAGATACCATCCTCATGCATGATTTTGAAATTATCAACGAAATCCTCAAAAGCTTCCATCTACTTTTCGGTTGCAATATGATCATCTCCTTTAACACAAGAAGGTATTCAAAGAACATGGGAGGGTAAGAATTTAGGATAGGAGGCAACTTAAGAGGTTTAAAAAATTATCTGATTCTTAATTGAACTTCATAAGGAAAAACACAAAGGTCAATTGGTTGATTGCAAGGTTCAACAGGGACCTCAAAAGGTATATCAACTTCGTAATCCATAGGTTTACAAGATGAGTCAATTTCAGGAGAAATTGAAACATAGACCTCAACTTTATCAATAGGTTCAAACGATGGGATTAAATCAAGGTCAATAGTGCATGAAGAGGACAAATCTTCATTACTAAGGGGAGAATATGCATTTGTAGGCTTACAATCATTTGAATAAAAAAAACATAGGATAATAGTCTTTACATGCAAAGGGAAAAACATGAACGAGCTGATAAAGAAGAACAAAAGTTCATGGAGAAAGATAATGAGCTGATACCTATTTTTTCCCTTTCATGTTTTCATTTTTTTGCCAATAGGATTCTTCCTCTAGTGGAGTCTTGGATTGTGGAGTCGCTAGGTGAATGATATGCAGTTTGATATATGTTCACTTCTTGTTCACCATCAAGAAGAGATTCTAATTGATGTCGTTCTCCCAGGGAATACTACTTTGTTCCTTCCGTTCCCCGACAACGATGCCAAAAGATGTTAGTGCTAGAAGTCAACTCAAGGCTACTATTTGAGTTAAGCCTAGCACACCTTGTTTCAAAATACTTAAAAAAAAATAGTTTTAGAGAGGAAGGAGGGTCACACTCTTGATCTCAATGTAACTTGATGAATGAGCTATTAAAACGTCTTCCCTATGTGTAGCAGATCAAGTAAATAAAACCTCAGTTGGAGTAAAAATATTATTTGATATGATTAGGGAGAATTAAATGGAGCAAAACTGAAAATCATCAAAGAGAATTTGTTCTTTAATATACTTTGACGAGTAGAATAATAAACCTACACTCAAAAATCATTTCTGAACTAGATTTAAAAGACTCAAACACACATGTGGAAAATATTGCACTATGAAAAATAGAGAAACCTTTCCAACACATGCATACAGTCATATGAGCATGTAATATCCCTCGGTAGAGACCTTGTTGTAATTATGAATTGTAAACATGTTTGTTAGGCCGGTGAGCTGAGTTATAATAATCTAGGAGGATTATGTGATGATTAGGCCAAAGAGCTTGGGATGTTAAGGCCAAGAACCAAGGGGTTCGATTGTGATTCTCCATCGATTGTCTAACCATGAACTAGGGGCATCCATCACAGATATCTGGAACCAGTAAATCGTGAGTCAAATCATGTTGGGGGTCTATCCATTCTTCCATATGCAGTCTGAACCCAAAACTGGGATGATCGACCTTTGCATTGCTTCCTGGTCACGCACCCTGAAACCCGTGGAAAAAATAACAGACTGATACGTATCTCTGGGAAAATCCAAGTATCCCATATTTTTCTGAGCCATGTGGTGTCATAACTACGGGTTGTTGTGGCCACACAATTCCTGGACTAAGTGTGGATTGCTACCTTTTGTTTTCCTGAGTTGTATTGACCAGTGGCTGTTGTCCTCACCTACCAGGAATTGAGTTGAAACTGGTTGAAGAGGCAGGTTTTCAGGCCTGTGAGCAACTCTCTCCAGGTGAGAGTTTGATGGGAAGTGGTTTTCTCATAGAAAGAGTCCAGCACCAGCTACAGAACTCTGCGAATTCTAGTCTGGCCTGTTGCTAAAGCCCAAGGCAAGAGAGGTGAAGCATCTGATGGAATGTGTGATAATGAAGGTGTATACTCCTGGGGTGGGATAGGCATGTGAGGAATGAGAGTCCGTGAGTAGTGGGTGTAAGAAGGATCCTGGAGAGAATCCTTCCAGTTGCACTATGTAGTTTCTTGTAACCTCAGCCTAGTCTAGGATTCCCTTGCCTTGGGTGAAGCTTAGTCCCACCTCGGGGGTGACCCACTGCTGAGCATGATGAGCAGCGTGGTCTATGGCTAGGAGGTTTGTGGAAGGTCTACACATAGTTGGTGGTGTTACTCCAGTTGAAAAGATAAGTATCACTTTTATGTTCATTTAGATGATGTGTAATGGTACTTATGTTGTAATTGATGAGTATTGCCTGTGTATGTTGTATATTGTTAAGAACCAAATATCAATATAGCATAGAAAAACCTCAGAAAACGTCCTCAACGCCTTGAAAAAGAGATAATTTCAGATAATAAGCCTCTTCAAGGGGGAAACCTCCTTTTACCCCACTTAAATGTTCAAGTACAAGATGATTCAAAATGAAAATGTCTCCTTGGTATATATAGGAGACTAGGAGGTATAGAAAATAAGTCCTTGGTATATATAGGAGACTAGGAGGTATAATTACAACTAATGGCCTAAAGTCGACATAAATAAAATAACATTACTAGCCATAATATGCCCCAATTAAGGGGTAATGAGCCAATATTGGGCTTAACAATGATCCTCCCTTGAGACAAGTGTTGTCTCTAACGCTTGAGTAACTCTGGATGCTTCGTATAAAAGACTCATCTTCCCAAGGGAATCATCGTAGTTTCCTCCATTTAATGAGATATTCTCAAATGGATCTATTCCTCACCGGGTGAATTCTTGTGTCGTTGATGGCTCTGTGCCCCAATATGATTTTTCCTTCCTCATCAAGTTCGCAACATAGTTTGAACTCGATCTTGTCATCTATAACCCTTTTAAGCATGAAACATGGAAATGGGTGTACTGTGAAGATGCAAGCACCCAATTTGTATGCCATAGTACCACAATCTTTTGCAACACCCATAAAGTCCATAGTAATTCTGCGGATAATCTAATATCCTTGCTTGCTTGAGGGACATCCGCTTAGTATGGTTGTAGTCTTAAAAAACACCCAATCCACTACTTCAAAACTTTCACTACGATGTTGATCCGCTTGTTGTTTCATGCAATTATGTTACATGGTCATGTTGTCCTTTAATACTTGGAGAATTTGCTGTTGTTTCTCGATGTGATCTTCCACCGATTGAACCTTATATTTTTATTTAGAGAAGAAGTTTTGAAGCTAGAGTGGTGGTATCCATAAAGTTCCAGCAAATGGTGTCATTACTTTGCTGCGATGAAAGGAAGTGTTATACCACCATTCTCAAGGGTAAATCCATTTGAACCATTGTGTTTGTTTATCGTAGACAGCAACAAAGGTAGCCTTTCTAGACATTTGTTCACTATCTCTGCTTGCCCATCAGATTGAGGATGATAGATGAGCTATGACAATTCGAGTACTCAAACAAGAAAATAATTGTCCAAAAATGTCCAAAGGAAGATGGGATCTCTTTCACATACAATAATCTTTGGCTTCCATGTATCTTGAACCTGCCTATGAATGGTGGCAACAGACTAGTCATAGAGAGTGCACAAAAGTGTGCATACTTGGTCGGCCTATCAAAATCGTACCATGATGACACTCTCTTTCCTTCTCGTGACTTTGGTAACCCTGATGAAATCCATGGAAACCTCCTCCCAACACGACTTGGGATGGATAATGGTTGTGTAAAAACCCGGGTCTTAATTGAGCCACCTTATTTTGTTGGCAAACCGCACATTATGCAACAAACCTTTGAACATTAGTTTTAGCGGCCATCCCCAAAATTCCTTCTCGACACTATGGTAGGTTTTCAAAAATCCCGAGAGAGGTGTGCAATTCCAATAGTACCTTTTGTTTGAGTTGGGAGTTCTTACATAAATATGTTTATCTTTGTACCATAGTGAATCATTTTTCCATGTAAATGTATCCTCGATGCAATGGAATCCTCACAAGAACCTTTTGAATGAGAGTCCACACTTTTTCGCCATTTTTCCATTCATCCCTTGCTTCTATTATCCAACTGTTGATGATTGAGATAGCACAAAGAAAGACCTCAAGATCTTCATCCTTTCTGAGAGTGCATTTACACAACATTTTGCTTCCCTTTATAGACGATTTCAAAATCATAACTCCATATCTTGGTTACCCATTTTATGAGAATTCTTCTCCAAGATAGTCTTTGTTCCAAGAAGTATTTAAGACTATCATGATCCTGTTTTCTGGACCTTGAAGACTACCATTAGGCGATGTCATTTTCAATGCATGTAGTATTGCCATCATTTTCCTCTCATAAATGGGTTGTGTAAGTCCCTTCCCTTTGAGTGGTCGACTTTCAAGTCATGGGCCTTCCTTCTGCATTAGGACAACACCAATTCCATTTCAATTCCATTTCCCGAGGCATCACATTCCACAATAAAGGGTTTTTGTGGAAGTCTGAGTGGTCAAGACATGAGTTTTACACATCACCTATTTAAGTAGTTCAAAATCTTTTAGTTTCCTTTTGGAGTCCATGAAATGCATCCTTAGTTAGTGTCAAGAACAAAGCCATTATTCCATAGTTCCAAACAAACTTGGTGTAGTAACTCAATAAACCCAAAAATCCTCTAAGATTCTTTTTAATGTTTTGGGAATCGCCACCATCAAGCGTCCTTAATCTCATAGGGTCTGACGCTCATGAGATACAATATGACCAAAATATTCTACCTCCCTACTCTAAAGAAACATTTGGATGGTTTGGCATATAGTTGCTCCTTTAGTAGTTGTAGCACCTTGTCAACATGTTGTACATGATCCTCCCAAGACTTCATGCTAGTAGATTAGTATATCATCAAAATACTAACACAATTTTCAAGGAAGGGGTTTGAAAATGGAATTCATCAACCCTTGGAATGGAAGGCATTTGGCACAAAAGGCATGACCAAAAATTCATAATGGCCTTGTGAGTTCAGAATGTTGTTTTGGAGATATCTTATCTTCATTCTCATCCGATGATACCCTCAATGAAGATCCAATTTTGAAATAGATTGTTCCATGTAGTTCATCTAACAATTCATCAATGACGGAATGTGAAACTTATCTTTAAAAGTGATCTTGTTGATTTCTATAACTGGACACATACCATGAGCTATCTTTCTTGAATACAATACCACTGGTGCGAAAAGGCGAACTTTACAGGTGTAATTAATGCCAAAATTTAACATTTCTTCAACCATACCAATTTCACTCTTTTCCGGGTGTAAGGATCTCAGATGGCTTGATGTTAGGAGGAAAATTCCGAGGAATTAGGTGAATTTCCATGATCATGATTTCGAAAGTGGGAGATCTTTGAGAATATCTTCAAATACTGGAATGCTTGGTCAATGATCCCTTTGAGATCTTAAGGAATAGATGGCTAGATGTTTGAATGATCTGTGAGCATAGTTGTGTAATAATGCCTGATGCCCCTTTTCAATAATTTTTTTTTTTCAATAATTTTGTCATTTGGAGCTTATCACCTTACTGGGCTTCCCTGCGATACCTCTTAACTCAATTTCTTTTCCTTCCAATGAAAATTTTATGAAAAGTTCTGTACCATTAAAAGCCACCGTTCTAATGATTGTAAACCATTGATTCCTAATACAACAGACCAAGACCACCCATGGTATAGCAATCATTGGAATATTCATTACATATTCCCCATAGTAAGATTGATCTTATTTCATTTTCTCCCGAGTAATTGATAGTTCCTCCCATCTGCAATCATTACTTGAAACTCCGCACCTGGATATATAAAGCAATTGAGATATTTACACTTATAGTGAATGAAATTATGAGTACTGCTGCATCAATTAGGACTATTACCTTTTTTCTTTTGATGTCTCCTTCGATCTGAGGGTTTGAGGAGTGCTAATCTCCAACCAATGCATTACACGCATATCATGGGAGTCAACCTTCTATCTAAATTGCTTCAATGCTTTCATCTTGAGATGGTTCTTGTTCTTGTTTTTCTTCCTCAACAATTCTATGGTATACAATTCTCTTCACACTTATGTCCCTTATTTTACTTTCTATCACAACTAAATCATAAACCTTTTGCTTTTTCATCTAATTGTTGAGGTGTCAACCTTAGGGTTGAGGTGTTTCAGGAGAAGGAGCACATTCTCTATAGATGTTAGGATAGGTCCTTCTAGTAGCCATAGCCATATTTTTACTTTCAACATTTCTTGCCACCTAAATGCATGCCTTCAATGATTTGGGTTCCCAAAGGAGAACCTCAAGTTGAATGTTATCCTTTAAAGTTCCTAAGGAAACACTCAATCATGCTCATATTGAATATCGGTTACCTTATATTCAATCTTGGAAGTTCTCAATGTGTCTGTAACTGAACTTTTCCTCGAGATTTATCAATTGGCTAAAGAAGGTATTTCTCCTTGTATCCTCATAGTGCTATCATTTCTTCCTGAAAATTTTCCAAGTGACGATAAGTGACTTGTGAGAACAAAATATCGATACCAAAACAATTGGATTAGGTTCTAAATATAAAGAAGCAATTGCACCTTTGTGTATGTGGCACATTATGGAGACTCAAAGGAGAATTGCTCCATCCTAAGTATCTATGTGATTGGGTCCCCCTTGCCATCAAACTCCTCATATCAATCTTAGGAATGGGGTTGGTCTTCAAACCAAAGTTGGAGTTTCTATTCTTTGATTCACCTTCCTTGTGTTCTCATTATGAATTTCATGGGATGCATTTTCACTTTCAAAAGTGTCTTTCTCTCTATGAAATTTTTCTACTTCCATGACTCCCCCTTTTAATCCATCCATCTTAGTATCCAACTTAGCTTCTATTGAATCCATCAACTTAGCTTCCATTGAATCCATCTTAGTATCCAAACTTAGCTTCCATTGAATCCATCTCTTTGTAGTTCATTTATGTCCCTATGCATTTCCTTCTCACCTTTCATATCAAGAGTCCAATTAGGATTTTCTAGGAGGCTTATTTGGTAGATAGTCCCTTTTTTGGTGGCATTGTTGGCCAAGTACTTTGAATCTGATTTTGAAAGGGCCATAGACAATATTTATTTTGTTCTATTTCTGTCAGCCCTTCCGGGTATGAAAATTTCTTTTAGGTAGTTCTCTCTGATATTTATTCTCTGCAATTCCAATGTGTCTGACAAAAATTTGATGTTCCAAGTGGAATTTACGTAACTTCCCCACAATTATTTCATTTTGGCCTTTCTAGAAGATCTCACTTGTATAGCATGCCCCACACAAAAATAATTGATATCAAATTCTAAAACTTGCACTAAATACTACAACACAGACTCATTCAATTTATCCAATGAAACCCACCCCACTCAATTTGGATACTCTAGCAAGAAGTTATGATTGTTTTATTTGGGAATATCTTCTTGAGACTAGTCAATAGACTAGTCAGACACATCTCTATATCTTACACAAGGTGTATCTACAATTAAGATGACCTGTGGTTTAAATATTTACCCTAAAAAATACCTTAATAATTTATGTAAATGGCCTCGGAGTTTTAGGGTCTGAAACGTTACAGAAAATTGTTTCTAGAGAGGAAATTCAAGAATATGACTCATTTCAGGATGATTCCATAAACCTTTTCTTTTGTACAGATGTATCTCCAAAGCAGGTCTTAGGATGGTCAATTTTGAACCCAACGTACCTTGATCCATCTACCAAATATATTCCAAGCCGTTCCTTCTGAAAATTGTAGAAAAAGCTATAGTGAAAATTACATGGTGTCTCAGATGTAGCAGCTTAAAAACCCCAAGACCTTGAGCTCGATAACCATATGTTAAGAACCAAATATCAATATAGCATAGAAAAACTCCTAAAAAAGTACTCAATGCCCTAAAAAAGAGATAATTTTAGATAATAAGTTTCTTCGAGGGGCAAACCTCCTTTACCCCACTTAAAATGTTCACACAAGATGATTCAAATGAAAATGTCTCCTTGGTATATATAGGAGACTAGTAGGTATAATTACAACTAATGGCCTAAAGATGACATAAATAAAATAACATTACTAATATAATATGCCCCAATTAAGGGGTAATGAGCCAATATTAGGGCTTAACATATATGCTACATGTGTGGGTTTACTGTTATTTCTGCATTATTATGTTATATATATGTATAATAAACATTCTATGTTCATATGGATGTGTATGTTTTTCCGCAAGTATCTCTGTGTGACATAGCTAGTAGTTAAGGTTGGAGCTGACACATATCAGAGTAGTGCATCAGAGTTGAAGGGGTAGAATTACCCAGCCTGTTGGTGGCTAGGGATGTTACAAATTGGTATCCAAGCTTTAAAGGCTAAGTTAAGGTTGTGTTGGTAGCGTTTCTCGGCTTGGTGGAGGGCTGGGGATGTTACATAGCATATAAAAGTAATGATATGTTCAAGATGAGGAAATATAAGTGATAAACAAAGATTAGATATAGAAATGAACCTTCGACTTTATTAACAACTAAAATATTTACATAGGTATGATGGATCAAAATAGTCTTATAATGATAACCTTTAAGACAAAACAGAGATCCAACCCCTTTGCGACTCACTGTTAGTCCCTCAGAATGAATTACCCCCATTTTCTTGTGTTTTTCACAATAATATATAGCAATTACATATTACATTTGATATCCATAAGTTAAGGGGGTCTAAATCCACCCTTAGCTAAATATAGAAACAAATTACAATACATTTGGGATAAGAAATCTGCAAAATCAGGTAGGTTCCTACTTTTTAGGAGTTGGTTTTTGACTCACTAGAAATGTGAAAAGATATGATTTGATTACATGATATGAGGGATACATATCTGATATCCAAACTCAAAATCATATTTAGATCTGATTTGATCAATTGGGATAGCTATCTTTACGAATTTAAAAAAAAATCTAGAATTCTGCAGCAACAAAATATTGGCAAAATATGAAAAAATAGGTTTCAAAGATCATTTCATATTTTCGAAATCGTGATAGTTGTGTGAAAACGGAGATAGGTTTTTGTATATCAGATTATTATTAACAAAATTCTCTTTAATTTTCCCAAAATACCTCGCTAGGTCCTCATAATATGTGCCCAAAGAAAATGACTAAAACATGGAAATTCCTGTATTTTCAAATCTGAAAAATGAGTTGTAAAGATCTGCTTGTATCTCCCAAACAATGACACCTGTGTAAAAAATGAGGGAGTTTTTTTTCAGTTGATTCATTATTGAGAAAAAAAATCTTTCATTTTTTCAAAATACCTCTCCATATGGTCAGAATATGAGTTTTAAATTAACTGGAAAAATAGTCATTTCTAGAAAATCCCCTATTTTTTGTGTGGAGAGTTGCGGGAACTTCTTGTAGCGACATACAAAAAACCAGTTTTGAACATTTTTAACGTATTTCCTTGCCTAGGTTACAACTAACAATAACTAAAATAGGAATAATAACTTAAATTCAAGAAAACAAAAAAAATCTTCCATTATCAGTTATCTTTCAGTCAAAATTTAGGATTTTCATTGAAGGTGAAATTCTCAAACTACAAAATCTTCTTGAAAAACTGATGTAGTTGCTTCTGCCAGCAAATCAAAATTGTTCCTTCTTGTATTCTTCATTTGAGATCGAGTTTGTATTCTCTTGATCTTATCCCCTTCAGATCTAATCATAGGTTTTGGCCTTTCTTATTCTTTTTACTATGTTTTCTTGCATAAGCTATGTCTTTTCCTGACTCGTCCGACACCAAAATACAAAACCCTGAGAAATACTTAAGAAGCGCCTATGTCAAGAATTTGATCATAGTTTTGGGTTTAAATCCTAGAAATATTGTTGTCAATTACTTGGCGTTTGAATTCATTTGATGACATTGGAAATGGATGTTTCAAAGAAGTGACATGAGTAATACAATAAAATAAGCAAGAATATGGAGAAAAATAGAATAGTTGCAATGATACTTTAGTGAGTTTTTTTATCGGGGTATGGAAATTCCTGTAGCACCTTTTGAGGCCACAATTTGACACTGTAAATATTGATACTAACAACCTAGAACATAAACTAGACCTAGACCGAGAACTAGAGCTTGACATATACCATGACGTAGACCCCCCTAGCTCCATCTAAGTCTAGGAATAACCTATTCTCTACCTTTAATCACCACCACACCTAATCCCTAAGTGAAGTATGCCTATAAATCTTGTTTAATAATGATATTTTATGGATATGACCAGTCACCTATGATTTAATAATGATTTCACATCGTTTAATGATGATTATGGTACATTGATTATGTTTTTTATTTAATTTTAATATAAGCATAATATTTTAGTGGATTCAATATTTATTATATAGAATATTTATCCTTCTTTGAATGTTTTTATTAATTATTTTTTAAATCATTTTATCTTTCACATTTATTACCTTTTTGGTGATTTGATTTGATTTCATTGTCAGTTTTTTTCATTTCTCTCTAGGATTTCCCATTGTTTGATTTTATATTATGAAAAATCCATGATTGATATTTTTTCTTATGAGATTGGCATAGATTAAGTATTATTGGAACACTTATCTATTTGTATGTTCTACAAGATTAGACTATTGTCATTATCCATTTACATCCTGGTAACAAGCGTAAAAGGTTAAATTTACTTGATTTTGTATTGTTTGTAATCAATGTTCGACATTCCCTAGATTATGTATGATAGAACACTTATCTATATGTACTCTCACACACTCTCTCTACCCCTCTCCTCCCTTACTCCCTCCCACTATCTCTCATATTTCTCCTAAATCTACCATATCTCTCCCACATCTCTCTCTCTCTCTCTCTCTCTCTCT
>SNQJ01S0036695.1:142618-160375 GCA_010110895.2 Picea sitchensis
TGTTACTTTTATTGATGATGCAACTAGAAAAACTTGGGTTTATTGCATTCGACAAAAATCTATTGTTTTTGATACTTTTAAGAAATGGAAATATTTGGTTGAGAATGAGACATGAAAAAGGTTGAAGTGTCTCAGATCATAGAATGGAGGTGAATATTGCAGCAAGGAGTTTGATGATTACTTTTCATACCATGGGATTTGTAGAGAGAAGACAGTTCCAGGAACACCACTAGAAAATGGTGTGTCCGAAAGGATGAATAGGACAATCATGGAGCTTGCAAGGAGTATGAAATTGCATGTTGGTTTTCCCTTACAGTTCTGGGAAGATGTTGTAGATATTGTTGTTTACTTAATAAACAAAGGACCTTCAATCTCTTTGGATGGTAGAATTCTAGAGGAGGCATGGATAGGTAAAACGGTAAACTATTCATTTTTGGAGACTTTTGGTTGTGAATCATTTTTCCATATTGATAAATAAAATATAACAAAGCTTCAATAAAAATCCAAGAAGTGTACCTTTATTGGATACTGTGTTAATGATTTTGGTTATCTCTTATGGGATTATCAAAATAAAAAAATTATTAGGAGTAGAGATGTCATATTCAATGAGAAGTTCATGTACAAAGATCAGTTGCAGGGAAAGAAACAGGAAAAAGAAAAACCAGAATACACAGTGCTTGATGAGATCACTAAAAAATAAATTCCAAAGGTACCAGAAAATCATATTGTACAACAACAAGATCAACAGGTACCTCAAACTCCTACAAGTGTTGTTAGAAAATCTACTAGGTTAAGTAGACCCCCTGAACGATACTCTCCTTCATTGTATTATTTATTGTTGACTGTGTTATCACCATAAAAATTATGTATGGACTGCAAATTTTAGATTTAGTAGAGGACTAAAGCAATGTAGAGATACAACGTGATTTGGAGGACCTAGCTACATCTGGCGGAAAAGGGCCAATATAGCGGAGGCACGAAAGGTGGGGCCTAGTGGACCATAGATCTTGAAGCGGCCATATCAACGACCATTAGCCATATAAGGTGATGGAATATAATGAGGTTTAGTTAGGTGAGAGCAGGCCGGGGAAAATGACGTAGTTTCGATGCACGACCATGTGGCACCATCAGAGGTATATCGGGGTGAAAATCGGTCTACTCAAAACTATTTTTTCCAATCCCTGATATTGGAAGTTGATAGGACCCGGTGGACCATAGATATTGAAGCAGCCCATATCGATGACCAAGACACATATCGGGTAATGAAGTAGCATGGAGGATAATTGTTCGAGGGTGGGCTGGCGAAAATACCATGGTTTCATTTCTCAGACACGCGACACCATTAGAGTCATATTGGGGTGAAAAGAGGTCTAATCAAAACCATTTTTTCCAACCCTCGATATTGAAAAACGCATATAAAAGGAGAGCCCCTGGTCATTATTTTATGATACTTCAAAGCACTCAACCATTTGAAAATTGGCGCAAACCCTCCATTTGAAACTAAAGCTCAACAGTGAACCAGTTCCAAGCATTCTCTGTCGATTTACAGGTATTTTTCATCATGGCCACTAGACCTGTTGTTTTATCCATGAAATAACAAGACTTCACCTATAAAGAAGAAGCCCTAATTCACAGGGATTCCAACGTATTTCACACATAAATAACAGTCTCACCCATTTATGTGTTTGGATCAAATTTGCTAGACAATGTTGGAAAACAGATACCCTTCCTCGAAGCGGCCCAATCCTCCACTACCCCTTACCCCATAGAAGTCATTTTCCCTTTCCCAGAGTTTGTAATCTGGTGTGCGGAACAATATTCGCAGGAAGAAAAGGTCATTTTGAATAAGTTAGGGTTAGAGGTCTTATGAAAAGTAGATAGTTTTTCAATTCGACACACCCTCATTATACCAGAGTCTTCCCCCATAGTGTTAAAGCCCTTTGAGGAAGAGAAAATGATCACAGTCTACCGATAATGCCCCCCTGAAGTAAAAACCCTATTTCTACAAACCATTGTTAAACCTGAACACCATTCCAAAAGTCATTCATTACCTATCAATGTAAGCATCATGATTATTGAGGTCCAGTGGGCTTGTTCCCTACTTAGTCAAATTTTAGGGTTGGATATCGACAAGTTTGTAGTAGAAGTCATGTTGGGTTTCATGTTGATCTTTTTATGCCAAAGTCTAGTCAGTCAGTTTGTATCAGTTTTGACAATTTCATCGTTGATAATATGCATCAACATATCGTAAATTTCAATTCATTGAGACACTTCAAATACTACACGCACTTGATGGGAATGTTGTTGGAATCAAATAAGACTGAATTCCCTGAAGCTGCATTCATCTTGACTGAATGAAAAAGGATCACCATGCTTATTTTCATCAACAAGATCATGTCCAGGGTGTATAGTCTCATCTTCGGCACAGACCTACCAAGGGTTTTGGAAGAAATGAAAATCTCTTTACAACCAAATCCAGATAATAGGGTGGGATATTGGATGTTGTTCATGCATTCCACTGTAATTTGGGTGTATGGTTATCAAGAAGGACCTCATATTTTTCCTTTCTTCCTGACTCCCAGAGTCTTTTCCCTAGAGTTCATCAGACAGAGGATTATTTCAGAGACAGATCATTTTTTGAAAATGCACAAGGCATCTAATTTAAAATTTCCTTTCATGATAGGACCTTTTTGTGGTAAAAGCCAGGTCCTGTCTACCTCAAATCCAAGCCAAAATCAGTGGATTCAGGTTTACACAGTTACAAGGTAGGAGATATGACCCACATAAGATCATATCTAAAAGAAGGTTGCTGAGTAGGCAAGGCCCCTATGGAAATGAGCAAGTTGAAGGATTTGATAAACTAACAAATTTGGATACATGTGTAGACATGGAAGTCACTTTGCAACCTTATCACACACAACAGACATGGTCAACCCCTCAACAAACCCAAACACAGAAAAATTCCCCAAGGATGATTGTCAAAGCTCCAAAGATGAGTGTTTATAACAAGAGGAGCAATTCAAAGGCACTTGATGCTAGTAGTCAACAAAATATTCTCAAGAAAATGAAAATCACACTATTGTCTTAGATAGTAGACCTAGAAGAAGAAGAACCTAAAGAGAAAACGAGCATGGAGATGGTGGAAAGTGTAACAAAGAACGAAGAGTCTAGTACAAGAAGCATGCCACAGAGTGAAAGAAGCTCCAGGGTTTTCAACAACAAGAAACATGTATTTGGAAAGACACCTGGGGCAGTCTACCAATCCAAAGAAGACTTAATGAATCAATATGTTGTGAAGGGAAGTATAGCCAATAGAGAAATAAGAGACTTGTTGCTCGAGGTAGGGAATATCTCCTAGCATAAGGCTTCCATGTTTTCAGTCAGGGATGTGGAAAGAAAGACATTTAACATAACAATAGTAGATGATGATAAAGTGTCTGAAATAAAGATGCATTATGAAAATATTGGTGCCCCAAACAAAGTAAAGTTCCACAGGAATGCCAGTGACATGTTATATTCAGACTACCTGAGTTTGAGTCTAAGGGTTTCAAGACTGACAACACATGCACTAAAATTGGATGGACAATTGAAGGAGGAGAAAGAATCTAACAAGGCCTGGCAGACATAGGTCAAAATATTGGAATATGAAGGCCCTCAAGGGGTAAAGTCTTCTTTCGATGAGAAAGAGAAGATGATCCAAATCCTAAAGAAGAAGCTGAAGATGTCTGCCACAGAACATCCACAGACAATAGAGCTATCTTCTCTAGAGAAAGAAAATGAGACATTCAAACAAGAAGCACTAAATTACACAACTAAAGTGTTGCAGCTGGAAAAAGAGAAAGAAAATTGGTCACAAGGACATGTATCAACATCATATATGGTTTTCATTATACCTTCTAATACATAAGTTGGATCAAGCACTGATGGATTGGTTTAGGCTATGTCCCAAGTAATCTTGAAGAAAGGAGAGATCAATAACCTTAAGGAGGTCATAGAAAATATGCAGCAAGAGATGAAAATGAAGGAAAAAAGGATGGCCAAATTTCAAAAGGATAATCAAGATTTTCAAGAGAGTGTGAACAAATTGAAAACGAGGTTGAAAGGTAAAGGAATTTTGCAAGGAGATAAACATGTAATATGGGATGTTGTTGCTGCTAAAGCTGCTAAGTTCAGGGTTTACCTAAATTTTATAAATGACAAAGACAACATGGTTGTCATTGCTCAAAGTAGATGTACTGTTGTTAATGAGACACTGGCAAAAAAACCCTCAGAATGGGCCCATAACACTATTAACTTGTTGAATTCTATTCCCACTACTGATCTTCAAAACATTGGGGTAAAGGACATAACCACACTGATCATTTGGGCCAGGAGGATCACCGCTAAACACAATTTTCTCAAATCAGTTCAAACCAAATATGTGCAAATGGAGCAGAGCATACAAGAGTTCAAAGATACATTTGAACAATTGTTTATCAAGGGACTCCCACCATTTTGGGATGGTAAAGGGAAAATCTAAAACTAAGAGGAATACAATTCTCTCCTCACTTAGTGTAGAATGGATCATTCAAAATTTGAAGGCATGGAAAAGAACCTGAAGGGCCCCAGTTTGGTGGAATATTTGGCTGCAGACTTTGAGATTTTGAATTAGTTCAAGACAATGAAGATCGGGTTTCCAACTATGTATTACGCTACTTGCATTGACCTAGAGATTCTGATAAAGGAGATGATAGATTATGAGATTCCTTCTGACTCACAGTGGAAGGAGATTGTATGGTTAGGCAAGACGAAATGCAGTTTTCTAGGAACCAATAAGTAAATTCTAGGTGTCACAAAACTGGCAAATTCGACAAAATATTTGAGAAGGAAAGATGGCGAAAAGGAAGCTGAGCATTTAGAGAGATCCTTCCCTATTCTATGAAACGTTTTTTGTTTAATCATTGTAAATCGGTTCATATACTGAGACTGTTAGTTGAAATTATTATAGATAGTTTTAGAAGCTGAAACGTTTCAGTTTCAACCATTGTAATCAAATTGTATAAGTACTAGAAATTTTGAATGAATTAATGTTGGTAGAAGTGCAAGGGCACCTTTTGTTGCTTCTAAACTCTATTGTAATTTTCTGGAGCTGAATTGAATATACATGAAAAATATTTTGAAGTCTCTATGAAAAGATTCTAATGGTGGTGATATGACTTTTATCTTCTCTCAACGTATGTATTTACTGTGATTCTTTATTTCCATTTTTACTGTCTTCTATTTAAATTGGACAGTTAAAAGCTCATAATTCATCTTGTGATTCTCTCGACTTAAGAAATTTAAACTGTGTGAATTTTCTCTTAACTAATTCAGAATTCATTTAAGTAATTCTCTGATGGAGTTATTTGTTTTCTCTTTCTTCTTACACCCTGCTTAAACTCAATTGATAACTCAAATTCATTTCCTCATTTAGCCTTTATGATATGGAGAGTTCTACTATGCAATCATTGTTTTCATTCAATTTCAGATTTTTGACTCCATAGCCCTGAGTGTTCCTCCCCTTCTTTGCCTGCAAATTTTATAAAAACCCCCAAAACAATCTGAATCTAGCCATTGATTTCCAGAGATATATCAAGTGACATGAGAGAGCCTTCTCTGAGTTGAGAGGCTAGTTCCCAACTCTAAAGTAGTTTGAAACAGTTACCTCTATCATTTGTCTATCAGTCGGACAAAATTTATAGAGTGCCAACATTCTGGCACCGTTGCCGGGGATGAAATTTAAAAATATTCTCTAGGAAAAATGAATTTAAAGACTTAGTTTGATCCCTGAGGGTGACAGTGGATCAAATACCTTATTGGCTGAGATTATTTTTTCCGTGCCGACTTTGTTACCAAAAGACCAGTTGCACCAAACAGTGTGAGATGTTGGAAATATTGTCATTGATGTCAACAGTCGATGTGATGATCTATTGTTAATGATGAATAACCACAACTGAGATTGTCATTGATGTCAACAGATGAAGCGATGATCTGTTGTTAAATGACATATGACATTGTCATTGATGTCAACAATATATCAGTCAACAAGAAGATAGAAAAAACAGAGATCAAAAGAGCGAACATGAGAAGCGAATAATCGAAATATCAAAAGCTCAGAAGGAATAACACATTGCACAGAGAGGAAATCTGTGACTATTGTTGATCATGATAGGATCAACAACGATTCAATGATCAAAAGTTCTAAAGGAAGAATGGATTGTAGAGATGTCGTCGGGATCAGTGAAAATACTAAATAGTTGATCAGTGCGCAGAAAATGCGAGAAGTCTCAGTAGTCGTCCGATTAGAATGAGAAGCTCAACAGCCGTCTGATCAAGAGTTTGACCATGTTGATCATTTGATACAACTCACATCGGTCATTTGAGTGACCATGGGCCTAAGGACCATTGAGAGATCGTGACCGTTGATCTTCTTCAATAATACCCGTCAATCGTTGGATCCAGTGTAGCTGCAAGGAGGATAAGCGTTGAACTCATTCAAACTCCAAAGCTAAGGAGGAGTAGCGATGTGGACTGATAGATCCAAATCTAAAAAGGAGGAGCGACATGGGGCGTCGATCTGACGTGAGTGGAATATTAGATATCGGGAAATCAAGAGTCAAAATAAGGGAGGTGCTCTAACCTCTGAAATACCGAAACACGAAATCACAACTCGATCTAGACCATTGGATCGAGGACTAATCTGAGTCGTTGATCAGAAAAGAAATGAACTTGCGAATTCACGATTCGCGAAGTCATTCTTGATCATCAGATCATCCGAAAATATCACAATTGTTGATCGTACCAAAAGGATCATAGTTGTTGATCGTTCTAAGAGAATCAGGAGTGTCTTTTGTCAAGGATGGCATGTGGCGAAGGGTCATTGTTTTGATGAATCGAAGAATGGAAAATTCAAACATAAGTGTTGTGGGAACTTGCGATATGCGAGGTCATGAAGAGATCCTAGACGTCAGTTGGAAGGTGGGCACCTAGCACTAGATCAACGAATTCGGGGATTCATGATTCAGAGAAACAATGACGAGAGTTGTTCGAAATCCTGAAATGCGAAAATGTGAAACACTCAGCCCTGGGTCATAACCCGTGGTTACGATAAGGGGAGGAGCTAGTGCAACTAAGCTCTATTTCGGCAATTGCGACATGGAGTGTCGAGACCCTTCATCACAAGAATGTCGAAATGCAAAATCGCGATAAGATAAAGATTATCGATTTGGAGGACATAACGAGGACCATTGGATGAGGGTCGTTGGTCAGACAACCACGTTAACAAAGACACGTGGCACAATCAAGAAATGACAAGTGTCAAACTAATTCATCATTTCATGCACAATTAAGTCACGAATTAGAGTGACACGTGGAAGCTACTTAGCACGTGCCAAGTCATCTTGTGACATCAGCAGGTTTATGTCACATCGGGAGTTTATATTTCGGAGTTTTTAATCATAAGAAAATACTCTAATATCATGAAGTCTTGAACGCCGAAACTCCGAAAGGGACTATTGGAGGTCATGAAGATTCGAAGGCAAAAATGACGAAATCCTGACAGCCTCACATCTCAATGCTTGATTAAGACAGAATCGTTCGATTAAGGAAAGAAGGGATCGGATTAAGGTTTAAGGTGGACCGTTGATCTCTTCCATGGAAGAGACATGAACTGACTGATCATATCGGAGATATCGCAACCGAGAGTTTTGTAAGGAGCAGTGTCTCGAAGTCCCAAAGGAAAAAAAGCTGAAACCCCGTGAGCCATCCATCTCAGTGGGTAATATGAGCCGACCGAACTGACTGACAATTTTGTGATCATGAGTTTAGTAAAGTGTGAAGTCACGAAGACTCGAATGTATAAATGCCGAAACCCCGTTATCCGTCTATCTCGTCGGGAGGATGAATCATGGGTGTTGAACTGAGAAGTGCTCAAATGCTCATTTGGTCTAAATTGCCTTAAGCGCAAGGTCACCACCATTGGTCATATTGTAAAGAGGTTTGACATTGCAGAGTGTAATACATTTCCGAAATTGCTAAGCCCATGGTTCTATATGGAAAGGTCATATGAAATGGTTTGAAGGGAGCACCTCATAACATATTTCATTCGACAAAAAGTTACACCAGAACAATACAGAAGAATCGATAAATGAATAGAAATGAAATTATTATACATCGTTGTATTTTGTAAGTTTGTGGTTCTGGAATGCTCGTTCATATATTACAGTTTGAAGGAAGAGCCTTCACGGAATTTGGACTCTGTAAATATAACATAGATTAGGGATCGAGTATAAAGGATTAAATTGATCCATGACTGTGATCAACTCATGAAAAAAATGAACCAATACACAGTCATGATTAAAAGAGAATAAATCATGAAAATATGAACAAATAATAAAAAGGAAAAATGATATTAATTAATGTTTAGTTTATCATTTTAAATGAAAAATTACAATGGTTCAAATAAAGGGACACGTTGTTTTAAATTTCACACCAATTTGAATATTATATAAACGAGAAACAATGGTGAGAACAAATTGTCTTTGTGGTTCATATTAGAAGATCAGGAACAGGAGCAGAGTCCAAGATGAAGAATTGTTTGTTCTAAGGTGCCTGCCAATGTCTTATTGCAGATTAAGAATAGAAGAATACAGAGCAACAGTTATGCAATCTAGTACTTGATACAGAAGACCATACAAGAAAAGGTTGCAACAGACAAGTAGAAATACAAAAATGGTTGTATGAGTCAAATTCAATGAAGTACAGAAGAGAATGAATTGCATTATAAACTAAGGGTGGTTGGGTGGTGCAAGGGCAGGTTGGAGCCTGGAGGGGAGTTGTTGCTTCCTTGTCAGTTGTAGCTGACTAAACAGGGGGTCGTAGCCTCCTACCAGTTGTTATTGGTGAACAGAGGGAGTTGGTGCTTCCTTGTCAGTTGTGGTTGACTAAACATGGGGTTGAAGCCTCCTACCAGTTGTTGCTGGTGAATGAGGGTGTGGGTGCATCCTTCTAGTTGTAGCTGGTAAATGGGGTGTGGCAACATCCCTTTAGTTGTAGCTGAAGAATCTTGGGGAATGTCTCTCCATCAAGTTGTAGCTTGAAAACAATTTTGTAAAAGAACTCTTTATTAATGAGAAAAGATTTTTTGGTTTTTCCTGTTGGGTTCCACGATAAAATCTTGTGTTCATAAGGGTTTGTTGTTCATCATATATTTCTTAATTGAATAATTAATATGTGTGCTTAATATGGATGAAGATAAAAAGGAAAAGTAGGCAATACTGATTCACCCCCCCCCCCCTCTCAGTATTGCTGGATATTTCCATCAATTGGTATCAGAGAAGGGTTCCTTTAAGCACAGTCTAACAAACTGAAAGGAAGATCAAATTAAGAACACATGGATGGACAAAAGATTTACAATAAGAATGGAACTCTAATACTTATAAAAGAAAAATACATATTTTGGAGTACAAGAATGGAATGTCGTCTGAAGGCATTGGGATATGATGTATGGAATTCGGTGATCATTGATTATTTCCCACCAGATAGAGTAAGGACTCCAGCTCAAAATAAAGCCAATAAAATTAACTCAATGGAAATGAATAGAATCCTTGATGGATTACCATATGATATCAAAGAGAAGATAGGTGAATGTAACTCTGCAAAAGAACTCTGGGAAAAATTAAAAGACCTCTACTCAGATGAGAAGTCAAATGAAGCAGTTCAATCAGAGAAAAGTCCATTCTACAACAATTCTAGTAATGAAGATTTGTTTGAAGAATACTTAGACATTGAAGCATAAGTCAATCTGGAAGATGAGCTTGAAATTTCTTTGGACGAACTAAGAAAATATAAACAAAAGTGTAAACAACTAAAGGATCAACTTAAGACTATTGAAAAATTCAAAAAAGGAATTGAATTCCTTGATAAAGTTCTCAGTTTACAAATATTTCCCTCGAACAAATATGGCCTTGGATATGACCACACACACATAATTAAAGGATCAAGTCCTATTACTCAGATTGATATTGAAGATGACATGTCTATTGATGATACCTCCAAAAAATCTGCTCATCCTCCCAAGAAGATGTATCAAATCAAAAGAGAAGAATCGACCATCAATAAAGGTAAAGACTCTCCACAATATACCGATTGCAATAATGTTGATATTGAATTCTCCCCTGCAAATAAAGAAGAAATCATATCTGAGAAAAATATTTAGTTAGAAAACAAAGAAGAAGAGATCAAAAGATTGAAAATAAAAGTTGTTGAAATAACAAAAGAAAAGGAAGAGAAAATCAAGAGACTTGAAAGTGAAATTAGTCAAGCAAAAGAAGAAAAGAAGGAAGATGATGACTCAAGCAAAAATCTTATGGATCTAAAAGAACCAAGGGGAAACTATGTCAATCTTAAAATCCAACTTAAAGAAGCAAAAAGGAGAGAAGAGGTAGTAAGGAACCAGTTGGACGAAAAGGAAGAATCTTGTCATAAGATGGAAGTATAAGTTGTGAATCTTAGAAAGAAGGTTGAGAAGTTAGACACTCAAATCAAGTTCTTGAACAACTCCATGACCCTGGATGAGATCTTGGATAGTCGGAGATCACCATATGACAAAACCGGTCTTGGATACAACAAGGAAGAAAATAGTAATCTCAATAAACCCAATGCAAGTACTTCATTTGTAAAGAGTGAAGACAGGTCTGATGAAAGTCTTTCTTTTATAAAAAGGGAAAGAAAGTATGATGCGGGTTCTTCATGTTCAAATAATAAAAGAAACACTAAACTTAGAAGATCAGATCAAGTAAGACATCCAGAAGCTACTCATACACCTCAAAGCAAGTTCAGAAGAGAGACACCTTCATGGATGAATCAAAGAAGGTATGAGAGTGCCTTTAAAGGTTATTGTTTTTCTTGTAATGAATATGGTCATAAAGCCTTGGATTGTAGGCATCAAGGAAGAAAACAATTTGGTGGGTCCAACAACAGTATAAGATGTTGGAACTGCAATCATGTTGGACATATTGCTACACTATGAGATGCTACGGTTGTGGTAGATATGGTCACAAAGACCATGACTATTGGAACTCAAGAAGACAGCCAATAAGAAATGTTTCACACAATATGACAACAAGAGTAAATAAGAAGACATGGAAAAGAAAATATGAAGTAGCAAATAAGAAAGATGAGGAAAATATTGTTCCTGAAATTGATGAAGTTAATGATAGGAGTTTGGAGGATGAAATTACTTGTTAGCAACAATTGTGGTATCGGGATTTTAAAGGGAGGGAAGGCCGAGACCTTTCGAGTCTCGAAAGACCGATGGGATCCTAGCTGTTTATTTTGGCAGGACGCGTGTCAGACATTAGAAGGAGAGTCGGGATTTCAGCCCATCGGAGGATCGGAGTTTCTAAAGGCAGAGAACTCTTACACGAGTAAATCACGATGTGAGATTGCCCGACTAAATCAGAGCCGTCCATCAACTGTGGTATGTGGCGAAGATCTTGCAGAATCGGGGATCGGGGATATGAAAGTTCCATGCACATGATATTAGGAGTCGCGATATCCCGATACCCGATTTCCCGATGGGGATGAGAACTATAGTGGAGTACAGGTGGCATCGACATATCGCAAACTCAGATGTTCGTGAGTCTGAGATGCAAAGAGTTGTGCACAGATTTGCGAAGTCGTGAGAAGCGATGTCATGGACATCGCCGAATTAGCATGTGGGACCGCAAGAACAAGTGGAATACAGGTGGCGCGCTATCGCGAGTCTCGAGGACTAGTGTATTGAGACGTTGAAAAATCCGAAGCCCCAATGGAGATTAAGCTCCAGTCATAAGGAGGTGGTTGTATGGGCCATAGATAACCAGGAGTGCTAACTCATAGGAGGAGGAGCTCATCACACATCGGGATATTAGGGATCCTGGAGGCGAAGAGTTCGCGCATTGCAAACTCGCGAATCCTGAATTCCTGAAAAGCCCGAAGCCTCATCGCTTTACCTCCGCCATCTGTCCCTTACCGCCATGTCTTCTCCCCGTGTCGTGCCAACCGCAGTTTTTCAGGCCCCTGTGTTCCTCCACCTGGCTCGTACACTTCAAACCCATGGATTCTGCCACTTGTGCTCGCCCTATCATTTTTTTTCTTGCTTGGTCACCATCCATCCGTCACTTTGTGTCAAGCCTTCCAGCCATCACGAAGGTCTCCATGTCCTGAAGGTGCAGAATCGACCCAGACCTGTCCGAGCCCAATGAAGCAGTTATTACAACAGTTGATGGTGGTTGGACATCTTTTCCACCGTAAATGGAAAATCCAGGGATGACTGTCAGTTGGTCATTTCATTCTCAGGCCCTGGGGAGCACGATTGCGTTTGACTAAAGTCCATGAGCGTCCAGGAACTACAGGTGCAGTAAATGTGAAGACATAATGTCTTCAATGCATTGCCTCGATTTAGCTTCCAGTGTTTTTGTTCCAAGTATATGTGGGCATTTTGGCCACTTTTGTAAGGGATCGATGGTTGAGCAGAGCTCCCTGGTTGTAAAATTTTAATGAAGCATTGTTGTTCTGGTTATGTATGAGCTTTGGAGACTTCTTGCCTTATGAATGCCAGTTTCTATCATATCTTTGTTTACACTGTGTTAGAGCAGCTTGGAATTGGAGGATCCAGTCGAGCTGTAACTATTATAGGATGATGTTGTAATGGATCACTGTAATAGTTACAGAGCCTCTAATCAGTCCCTATGATTTCCTTAACGCTGAACGACTTGGAATTGGAGGATCCAGTCAATTCCTCTTTCAGTTTCTTGAAGCCCTGAACCAGGAGGATCCTGTTTTCAAAGTTTTTCCTCTATAAACCGCTGCAAGCCTGATGCCCAAAGCTGTTTGTTCACTTTCTTTTAAGTCTCCCACCTGTTCATCTTTAAATCAACCCACTGGCTGAAGTTAGGATTCCAGACCTCCTCTGTCCTTTATGTACCAGACTCAGTCCCTGAGTTAGAGTGATACCTCCTAGAGCCATTATCTCCATTTGATCACCTTTTATAAACAAATCGTGACATAAAACTGATGGGCGTTGGGCTCTGCTCCTGCAAGCAATCCAGGAGTGACTTCTGACGCTAACACTACTAATAAGGAATATTATCAAAACAAGGATAAAGAAGCTTCTAGTGCACATAATAATGATGTTGATGATGAATCTCCAAAGGTAGAACAACAAAAATAATTGAGTGATGATTACATCCGAAATATTTCAATCCTATTTTAAGGGTACACTGAAACTCCTTCCAAAAGAAAAAATTAAAAAAAAAAAGTGATCTCTGTCCAAGAAAGCTGCAAAGACTATGCGTAATGAAGCAAATTATTTGATGGGTATTCCATCAATGAGTATTGATATTGGAGGGAAGTTGTAAGCACATCAGTACTCATATTGAACAGAGGTCAGGTCAGGATTAATAGTAGTAAAACTCCTTGTGAACCCTATTTTGGAAGAACTCATTTAGTAAAATACTTCAAGGTCTTTGGAAGTAAGGGTTACATCAAAAGGCGTGATGAGAATTTCAAAAATGTGATACTAGATCTGATGAAGGTATCCTTCTTGGATATGATTCTACCAAGAAAGAATACAAATGCTACAATCTTAGGCTACATAAGATTGTTGAGAGTACAACTGTGAAGGTGGATAATATAAAAACAAATTGGTATCCTAGTTAGAGATCGATGAGAATCGATGGATAGAACCAAAGGTTGTTTGAGATAGATGAGCTACAATTGCATAGTACCCCAGTAAGATGACAGTATCCACAACATCAATGTTCTAATGTACAAAATGATGTACATGACATCCTGTAGAAATAAATAGAAGAGAGGGTCTGTCAGAAAGATCTACTCTTTTAGAAGCAAAGGGGGAGAAAAGTCAGTAAAAACTCAAGGGAAGTTTTGGTTAGTAAATAAGAAAGTAATTTGATTAAGTTTTGAAATGACTCGATCACTACAAATCTTTTTATCAAGAAGACTACTCATATGAAACACAAAAAATGCCAATCAAATGAGATAAGAAGTTAGTAAATCAACAGGGGATGAAACGTTGTCAGGAAGAGCTACCTTTTCATATATAAAAGGGGAGAGTAGTTAGAAGCAGAGAGAGAGCATATTGATAGGGGGAGTAATTCGTTTATAAAAGAAAAAGGTTGATTACAGGAGGAGCTACCAGTGGATAGAGAAGTACTTATACAGACATATCATAGGAAAACAAACCATTTTCCATTGATGTCAAAGGGGGAGAGAAACTTCATATAAAGTAAAACTTCATAAAAGGAAAGCATAAACACAGGGGGTGTTTTTGTATATGAATTTAATGGGTTGACCTCAATGACAAAGGGGGAGATTGTTGGAAATATTGTCATTGATATCAACAGTCGATGTGATGATCTATTGTTAATGATGAATAACCACAGCTGAGATTGTCATTGATGTCAACAAATGAAGTGATGATCTGTTGTTAAATGACACATGACATTTTCATTGATGTCAACAATATATCAGTCAACAGAAGATAGAAAAAATAGAGATCGAAAGAGCAAACAGGAGAAGCGAATAATCAAAAGATCAAAATATCAGAAGGAATAACACATTGCACAGAGAGGAAATTCGTGACTATTGTTGATCACGATAGGATCAGCAACAATTCAATGATCAAAATTTCTAAGGGAAGAATGATTTGTAGATATGTCATCAGGATCAGTGAAAATACTGAATAGTTTATCAGTGCGTAGAAAATGTGAGAAGTTTCAACAACCATCCGATCAGAATGAGAAGCTCAGTAGCCGTCCGATCAAGAGTTTGACCATGTTGATTGTCTGATACAACACACATCAGTCATTTGAGTGACCATGGGCCTGAGGACCATTGAAATATCATGACCGTTGATCTGCTTCAAGAATACCCATTAGCCGTCGGATCCAGTGTAGCTGCAAGGACGATAAGCGTTGAACTCATTCAAACTCCAAAGCTAAGGAGGAGGAGTGACGTGGACCATTAGATCCAAAGATAAAAAGGAGGAGCAACATGGGTCATCGATCCGACGTGAGTGGAATATTGGATATCAGGAAATCAAGAGTCGGAAGAAGGGAGGTGCTCTAACCTATGAAATACTGAAACGTGAAATCACGACTCGATCCAGACCATTGGATCGAGGAATAATTTGAGTCGTTGATCAGACAGAAAATGAACTTGCGAAGTCATGATTCATGAAGTCATTCTTGATCATCAGATCATCCTAAAATATCACAGTCGTTGATCGTACAAAAAGGATCATAGTTGTTGATCATTACGAAAGCATCGGGACCATCCGTTGTCAAGGATGGCACGTGGCGAAGGGTCATCGTTTCACTGACTCGAAGAATGGAAAAGTCAAACTTAAGCATTGTGGGAACTCGTGATATGTGAGGTCGCGAAGAGATCCTAGCCATCAGTTGGAAGGTGGGCACGTGGCATTGGATCAATGAATTTGGGGATTCATGATTCAGAGAAACAATGACAAGAGTTGTTCGAAATCTCGAAATGAGAAAATGCGAAACACTCAAACCTGGGTCATAAACCAACGATAAGGGGAGGAGCTAGTACAACTAAACTCTATTTCGTCGATCATGACATGGAGTGTCGAGACCCTTCATCACAAGAATGCCAAAATGCGAAATCGTGATAGGATAAGGATCATCGATTTGGAGGACATAACGAGGATCGTTGGATCAGGGCCGTGGGTCAGCGAACCATGTCAGCAAGGACATGTGGCACAATTAGGCAATGACAAGTGTCAAACAGATTCATCATTTCAAGCACATGTAAGTCACGAATTAGAGTGACATGTGGTAGCTACTCGGCATGTGCCAAGTCATCTTGTGACGTCAACATGTTTACGTCACATCGGGAGTTTCTATTTCATAGTTTTTCATAATAAGAAAATACTCTAATATCACGAAGTCTTGAACGTCGAAACTACGAAAGGGACTATTGGAGGTCAGGAAGATTCAAACGCAAAAATGATGAAATCCTGACAGCCACACATCTCAACGCCTGATTAAGACAGAACCATTCGATTAAGGAAAGAAGGGATCGGATTAAGGTTTACGGTGGACCGTTGATCTCTTCCATTGAAGAGACATGAACTGACTGATCATATCGGCGATATCATAGCTGGTATTTTTGTAAGGATCTGTGTCTCGAAGTCCCGAAGGGAGAAAATTTGAAACCCCATGAGTCGTCCATCTCAGTGGGTAATATGAGCCATCCGAACTCACTGACAATTTCTTGATCGTGAGTTTAGTAAGGTGTGAAGTCACGAAGACTCGAATGTCTAAATGCCAAAACCCCGTCAGCCGTCTATCTCATCAGGATGATGAATCATGGGCATTGAATTGAGAAGTGCTCAAACGCTCATTTGGTCTAAGTTTCCTTAAGCATGAGGTCACTGCCATTGGTCATATTGTAAGGAGGTTTGACATTGCAGAGTGTAATAAGTTGCCGAAATTGCTAAGCCCATGGTTCTGTATGGAACGGTCATATCAAATGGTTTGAAGGGAGCGCCTCATAATAGATTTCATTCGACAAAAAGTTACACTAGAACAATACAGAAGAATCGATAAATGAATAAAAAGGAATTTATTATACATCGTTGTATTTTGTAAGTTCATGGTTCTGGAATGCTCGTTCATATGTTACTATTTGAAGGAAGCGCCTTCACGGAATCTGGACTCTATAAATATAATAGATATTAGGGATCGAGTATAAAGGATTAAATTGATCCATGACTATGATCAACTCATGACAAACATGAACCAATACATAGTCATGATTAAAAGAGAATAAATCATGAAAATATGAATAAATAATAAAAAGGAAAAATGATATTAATAAATGTTTAGTTTATCATTTTAAATGAAAAAGTACAATGGTTCAAATTAAGGGACACGTTGTTTTAAATTTCACACTAGTTTGAAGATTATATAAATGAGAAACAATGGTGAGAAGAAAGTGTCTTTGTGGTTCATATTGGAAGATCAGGAACAGGAGCAGAGTCCAATATGAAGAATTGTTTGTTCTAAGGTGTCTGTCAATGTCTTATTGAAAATCAAGAACAAAAGAAGACAAAGAAACAATTATGCAATCTAGTACTTGATATAGAAGACCATACAAGCAAAGGTTGCAACAGATAAGTAGAAATAAAAAAATGGTTGTATGAGTCAAATTCAGTGAAGTACAAAAGAGAATGAATTTCATTATAAACTAAGGGTGGTTGGGTGGTGCAAGGGCAGGTTGGATCCTATAGAGGAGTTGGTTCTTCCTTGTCAGTTGTAGCTGACTAAACAGGGGGTCGTAGCCTCCTACCAGTTGTTACTGGTGAACAGAGGGAGTTGGTGCTTCCTTGTCAGTTGTGGCTGACTAAACAGGGGGTTGAAGCCTCCTACCAGTTGTTGTTGATGAATGAGGGTGTGGGTGCATCCTTCCATTTGTATTTTTTAAATGGGGTGTGGAAGCATACCTTCAGTTGTAGCTGAAGAAACATGGGGAATGTCTCTCCATCAAGTTGTAGCTTGAAAGCAGTTTTGTAAAAGAAATTTTTATTAATGAGAAAAGAGTTGGTGGTTTTCCCTGTTGGGTTCCATGATAAAATCTTGTGTTCATAAGGGTTTGTTGTTCATCATATATTTCTTAATTGAATAATTAATATGTGTGCTTAATATGGATGTAGAT
>SNQJ01S0036695.1:179739-194441 GCA_010110895.2 Picea sitchensis
TCTGATATTTCTCATCCATCATGCAGGCCCTTGGCATCCAACCTGTGGGCTTGTATCCCCATGGAAGCCCAAGCTAGGCTTGTTCTCCCAAAATTGTCCAGCAACTAGGTTCTGCAAATAAAAATGAGCAGGCCCTCCAAGGATCTAAAGTCATAACATCATGATTAGTGAATCCAATAAATAAATGAGCCACCTAATCATGTGCATCAAATATCACTATATCAAAAAATTAAACGCTCAAAGACATTATGTGACTTCTCAAGCTTGAATATGGGAGGGTTGACGAGGTGTCCTATTGGGTAGATATTGCCCTAGGTCAAGGAGAGTTTCCAAGAGATCTCTTTCTAATCCATGTAAAGTGGATGAAGTGGTTGGGGTCAAGACTCAATGGGCATAGGGTTCATGACATACAAGGGGTTGTAGTGTCTCATTCATGGGTTCCTTTGTAGAGGGTGTGTGGTACCTTCATCTGCAATGCACTTTTCCCAAGCCCATCAATTGCCTTTTATCTTTATTTCTTTGTGTTTTCTTTCAATATATCATAATGAGAGGTTGAAGATCACTTCCCTTGCGTGGTGATTAGATGATGGCAATGTCACCCACAAACACCTAGTGGAAATGAGAAGGTTGGCTCGTGATGAGACTCCCTTTCTCTCAACCATGCAACTGAGAGCCATTAACCTAGTTTGGTGACTAGATGATGGCAATGTCATACCACTAGATATTCATGGACGTGATAGGTCAACTCATGATGAGACCTCCTATCCTTCAACTAACCTTTTAAGCATTATTTATTATATTGTGGGTCCCCTTTACTCAAAGATAAGTGTTTCACTGCTTTCTTGGATGATCCCTGGGAAAATCATCTGGAAGGTTTATACAGGGTTTTATATTTTACCCAACATCAACCCTTCTGAGCCTTCATCCCCTTCTTCCCATAGAATGAGGGACAACCCCTTCTTGGGTCAATACACCCTAAAATCCCAACAGATAAGGAAACAGATGGGAATAATGATGGAAAGTGGTGATTATGGTGGGGAACGTTGCAATGGATCTTTAATGGAGTTCCTAGTATCAAATCCATCCCAAGGAAGACCACTTACTAGGGCATAATGTCAAACACGAAGGTGAAGCGAGGAAAAATGCATAATGTCCAAGCATATATCATGAAATATAGATCAAATATAAGATACAACATACTCAACTAGCTTAAATATTGAAATGATGATCACCATAATATTGACTTGTACCTCATGGAGAAACGTCGACTGCCTTCTGAAAGCCATCTAATGTGGTGGATGCCATCTGGAAATATGTGACTATCTGTGGTGGTGAGAGGGGTTTCCATCTGTGCAAAAGGGTATTGTTGGTCATGTAGTCTCTTGGCACTCCATTACTGCAACCTGAGGGCCTCGAGACATCATCTCCTTAGTTATACACAAAATGGGGATAACAAGTCCCATGATGTCAATCCAAATGTGTGGTGTTTTTGTTGTATTAGGGGTCTAATGGTTACAATCATTGGGAACAATGACTCGTAATTTTCAGGAACTTTGTTTTGGATAATTTTCAGCATGAAATGAGAGCGGAGATATAGGACAGAAATATACAGAGATATTTCAAGAGATCCAATAATATAACAAATATATATCTGATATATAACAAGAGGCACAAATATACAATAATACACAATTTCTATTAATGAGCGAAATGTACAAAACTATAGAAATACAGAGTGAAAGACTCGCTAGAATGGTGGCAACCTTATCTCTGAGAAGAGATGTGATGGCTACTCACATTCACAAGAAGATGATTGTTACAATGAGGCTCCAAGTGCCTTTGTAACATAAATAAAATCCAAAACCCTAACACCGAAAGATGAAAAGCCAACAATTTTGTGGACCCCATTTTGGGTAGTTTGGTGTATCAACTTCTCGAGGGCATAACTTTTGCATACAATCTTTGTTTTGGGCGCATGATAGCTTGTTGGAAAGGTATCGAAAAGGAGATTCACTTTTTGGGCTCAATCAGAGCCTTTGGTTATCTATGAGGTTACTGATCATGAAAAATCATTGTTTAGGCCCTCAAAATGGCCCCGAAAGTTTAGGAAGAGAAAAACTGTTAAAATAGTAAGTTGCCAACAAACTGTTTTGAGCTAGTTGGAATAGGTGGGTGGCCACCGATATCCACATAGATCAATCCTATATCCTTAGGAAGCAATGGTCTCTAGTGTGTTGAGTTCTCAGGGGAGAGGGGAAATCGCTTGTTGAATTTGAACCTTGGTGAGTTTCTTACCTTCCTGGAGAAGTTACATTGCTTGGTTTGTGGGAGGTTGTTGAGAACCTGATGAGATGATTGTGTGTGGAATGAATATTTGTTCTTTGCTTCAATCTTGTTTACATTATTTTGCTAGATAGAAGGTGCTTTTATTGAGGCTGCAGTGGTTACAGTGTCCTGATGTTCACTTTTTGAACAGATTGTGAAGAAGTTGATTTTTGTAGTATGAGATACTACCTTGCGTCATTGTTTAGGGACAGTAGTTGGAACTACCTTTGTTATCTTGTAGAGATGGCCCCTTAGAGTAACAATGACACTACGAGGTCAGGGCTCATAAATAGCATGGTACTTCCACATATATGGTTGACCCAAAATAACATCACAGAAATCAAGCGGGGAAACATCACATAATACCTCATCCTTGAAGGGATAGATGTTGTATGACAATCAACACTACTAACTAACACATAGATATCATCCCTGGTGAAGCCACTTGATGTTGTATGTTTGTGGGTGTGGTGTTTTCGACAATCAAAACTGCTTGATGAACTCTGCTGAGATGAGGTTCTTTTGGCTTCCGTTGTCAACAATAAAATGCAGCAAGGTCCCCTTCACCAACATATATGAATGAAAAATGTGTTCCCCCCCCCTCTTCAAAATCTGCTAGTTCTTCTAGTTGAATTGTTTTTATCGTGACAGTAGTAGTGGGTTCTGCGTCAATCATCTGTCTTCTTCCATTATTTTCTAAATCAGATTATGAATTAGGGTTCGGATCCTTTTCTTTGATCTCGGCCACCAATGATTGTTTTGAGAGACATTCATCAGTGTTTTTCCAGGGGATTTTGTGGAAATTGCACCACTTTCTAGTGTCCTTCTTCGTCTTTTTCTTACCCTTATTTTCTTATGGAATGGACGGGTTTTCAGAAGGATGTTTGTTAGGGTCATATTTATCATACATTAGTTCTTGTGGATTTTCATACGCGAACTCCCGTTTGTTCTGGTGCCTAAATTTCTTCTCGATTTTGACAGTATATCGACAAGCAGATCCCAGTGATGAGATTTCGAGGAAACCCATTTCGGTTTGAATGTACCTCTGCAAAACCCCACGGTATTTCAGTAATAGATGTCACTCAGAGTATTTAATACCCATCTTGGTGTGCAAGGTATGGAAATTATTTTTGAACTATGGCGTTGTTTGGCCCCTCTCTTGCCGTAGTGTGGTCCATCTCATGTATTGATCGTCATAGTTACCAACAAGGTAATATTGTTCCTTTACCGCATCCAAAAAAAAATCCCAAGATAATATTGATTGTAATTAGATGGAATCCCTCTAAATTAATAATATCTAATAGCATGACAAAATTTCTTAAAAGGGGACACTATGGTGTAATTTCACAATTGTGCTCACTAGATGTTCAAACATCTAGGTCCTTTCCTCCTATGGATATCTAAAACATTATAAACAATAATTCCAAGGTATTTAGAGAGATTCATAAAGTAATTCCACCTACTAGAGACCATGTCCATGCTAATCATTTGTAATTGGGAAGTGTACCACCTAACATCAAACCTCACATATACCAATATGCATAAAAGAGTGAGATTGAGCATATGGTTCAAGAAATATTAGAGGATGGCATCATTGAACCTATCCAAAGTGATTTATCTTCACTAGTGGTGATGGTTTATATAAAGGAAGGTTCATGGTGTATGTGTCTAGTGACCATTAAAGATAAGTTTCTTATTCTAGTCATTGATGAAATATTAGATGAATTGCAAGGAGCAATTTTTTTACCAAGTTGGATCTTTGTTTTGGATATCATCAAATCATAATTAGGCAAGAATGAATCCCCAAAATAGTTGTTAAAACACATGAAGTTCATTATGACTTTTTGGTGATGTCATTTGGCCTTACTAATGCACCTTCTACATTTCAAATCTTGATGAATTATATTTTCAAACCTTTCCTCATAAAATTTGTGTTAATATATATTTGACGATATAACAATTTTCAACAAATATTGGGAAAAGAATGTACAACATGTTCCCATGGTATTAAAACTAATAGAATATCAATAACTATATGTAAATACTTCCAAGTGTTCTTGGGGTTCAGGGAGTGGAATATTTGGATCATATTGTATCTCAGGAAGGTTTCAAAGTGAACCCTAACAAAATCAAAGCTATAATTGAATGGTTGATTCCAAAATCCTTGAAGAAATTATAGGATTATTAGGATTTATGGGATATTTCAATAGGTTTTTCAAGAATTATGGTCAAATAATAGCACCTCAAACAATGTTATTTAAAAAGGAGGCATTTTATTGGACTCAAGAAGCAACCAATGTTTTTGAAAAAATTAAGGACGCTATGTGTACAAATCATGTCCTAGTGATCAGGATTGGATCATTATATAATTTTTCATCTATCTTGATGCTTTCATAGTGGAAAAAATTGCAAGAATAAGCTTGCAGGGTCATTTTAATGGCAGGTCCCGGTTTGGAAAACTGGGGTTTGAAACCTTCTAGACCCATTTTGAGGCATCAAACGGAATTTTTTAGGGTCAAAAATTTCTCAAGTTTAAATCATCCCCCTTGATTCTATTATACACATTGACACCTTTCCAATGGTGCAAAAATTGTTTCAATCGAAGATCGTATGAAAAATTTATGCCTCCCACAAGGTTACCTATCGTGTTGACCACCATGGTACGAGTGGATGCCATGTCAACCCCCATTACTCACGTATATGGGGATAGCCAACTATGTAATTTCAAGAAGATTCTAGATGGTCCAAAACCTTATCATAATTTAAGGTCAAGTAAGTCAAACCCTACCCCTAGATGGCTATCATATGATGTTAAATATCGGTCACTAGGAGGAGAAGGGGTTCCATTATTTAACATTATATTTGTTCCATAGTTAAGCAGAGAACCTAGGACTAATATTTTGAGAGAATAACAAAGGAGGAGAGATTATGTAGCAGCCATACATGCCACAGTGTCAAAGGAACTCCATATAGAGTGTCCCTTTCTTTGTAATTTCATTTGAAGAAAAGAGAGTAGAGTGACCTCAACTTCTAACTTATAGGTTTTCTCTCATATTGGGTTTCCTAGGTTATATCTTGTGTTTATTTTTGGATGGTGTGTGAGTATTTATTTTTTAACTCTATTTATGTAAGGTATCATATGTATTATGATAATCAAAAAAATAAAATATTGCAGCAAAATGCCAGCGGAACAACAAAATATAGAGAATAACAACACCAACAACGATACCTTTATTGATAGAAATCCAAGTTCACTTGCCTCTTCAAGGGGGAAACCTCAAGCAGAGAAAATTTCTATTACAATAATTCTAAAGACAATACTTTATCATGCTTTCTACTCCTATTTATACTAACTCTATCTTCTAAAGAACATTCTAGAGGAAGATCTTTCTAGAAGCGAAAACTTATATTAAGTATTCTTACATTAGACTTGTTCACATTATTATATTGTCCTTATTTACCAATATTGTCCTTTATTACATGGAAAATATATTATTCTACCTACATAAGGGGTTGGGGAGTTTAGGTCCCTAACATGCCCTCCCCCTTGAAAAATAGTCTTGTCCCCAAGTCTTGAGATGAGGAAATTGGTGCAGAATGGTAGTCGACTCCTAGGCAGCATGTTCTAGTGGTGTATCCTTCCACTGAGAAAAAACTTACTTGATGGTGTGTTTATGGAGATGATTCTCACGTTGGTCCAAGATTTCTTGTGGCTACAACCAAATGGAACCTTCTTCATCCAACTCAGGGAGACTAGTTTGAGTCTTGCACTTAGTTCCAATCACTTTCTTTAAGCATGAGACATGAAAAATAAGATGGATCTTAGAGTGACTGGGCAGAGCTAACTTGTAGGCCACAAGCCCCACTCGCTTGAGAATTGTATAAGGACCATTAATTTTTGGGGTGAGTTTCTAATAGTGTTCCACATTGAGTGAATTGTGCTTATAAGGTTGCAAACGAAGAAACACCTAGTCCCCTTCAGCAAATTGATGCTCAGAATGACCCAGATCCACTTGCTGCTTCATGCACTTCTAATCCAAGACCAAATTTTATTTGAGGGTACAAAGAATGGCCGTGTAGACTGTAATATTTTTTTCAACCTCCTGGACCTTGGAGACACCTAGCATGTATGAGAGAATTGATGGTGGCCTTTGCCTGTAGACTACTTCAAAAGGATTCATGCGAGTGGTAATATGGTAATATGTGTTGTGCCACCATTCAGTTAGAGGTAACCACTAAGCCCACTAATTTTTTCATTCGAACACAAAACACTACAAATATGTTTGCAAACATTTGTTGACAGCTTTATTTTTTCCATCAGTCTGGGGATGCTAGGTGGTGTTGAGATGCAATTGGGTTCTCTGGAGATTGAACAATTCTTTCCAAAAATTGTTGGTGAAATTTGGATCTTCATTAGAGAAAGTATAATGAGGCATGCCATGGAGTTTGAATATATTATCCATTAAAATTTGAGACACATTGGATGCAGTGAGGGGGTGTTGAAGAGCACAGAAATGAGCATATTTGGAAAGACAATCTACTACCACCGTGATGACTGACTTATTTCTTGATTTAGTTAATCAAACTATGAAATCCATAGAAGTATCCATACAAATAGTAGGTGGAATAGGGAGTGATGCGATTGTTCCTGGAGATTTGATACTTTCTCCTTTATGGTGTTGATAGGTATCACATTCATCCATAAAGGTGTGGATGTCATGTTTCATACCTTCCCAAAAAAAAGAATGTTTGATCTATTCATAAGTTTTGGTAAAGATTGAATGCCTAGTTGTGGGTGAAGCATGAAACTCAGAGAGCACAATGGATTTAAGGTTTGACTACTTTTTTAAATACAAGTGACCTTTATAGAGAATCTATTCATTGTGCCAAGAGTTCACTAGAGAAGCTTGTGAATCATGTTGTAATTTTTCGATCAAGCTAGAAAGTTTGGGGCCTTGCAACCATTCCTAGTGAACAACCTAAAGCTAGTCTGGTACAATGAATGAGAGGGACAATATGGACCCTTCTTCTTCATATTTCTGTGAAAGAGTATCAACAACCACATTTTATTTTCCCTTCTTGTATATGATATCATAATCGTATACAAATATCTCGATCACGCATTTTTGTTGCTCCGTAAATAAAATTATTTGTTCCATAAAATAATTGAGGCTACGATGATCAGTTTTAATTTGGAAGCATTGACCCAATAGATAAGGATGTTAGAGATCCATTGCATGTAGAATGGACAACATTTCCTTTTCATGGGTTGATTGGACCAAATGTCACTCCAACAGTTGTTTTCTAATGAAATCCAACAATTAGCCATCTTCCATGAGGACTTACCCTTTTCCTTTCTCCCAGGCATCGCATTCCAAGACAAAAGTCTTGGTGAAGTCTGGGAGTGTGAGGACAGGATTCATGCACCCTCTTTCAAGGCTTGGAAGGATTAATCAGTTGCGGGAGTCTGACTGAAATTATTCATTTTAAGGACAACAGTGAGAGGAGCTGCAATTTTTCCATAACTCTAAACAAACTTACAATAGTAGCTCATTAAACCCATGAATCCACAAAATATTTTAAGAGTTTTATGGCAAGGCCAATCCTTCATAGATTCAATTTTCTTAGGGTCCACCCATACACCATCCTTTCCAACAATATGACCGAGGTACTCAACTTCAAAGGCTCCAAAATCATATTTAGACTGTTTGAGAAACATTGTGTGCTTAGATAGTAGATGGATAACTTGATCCACATGAGCAAGATGGGCTTGCTAAGTTTTACTATAAATGATAATATCATCAAAGAAAACTAAGACAAAATGATAGAGGAAAGGATGGAATCCCTGATTCATGAGACTTTGAAAAGTGGAGTGGGAATTACACAGTCCAAAGGGAATAACCAAGAACTCATACAAACCCTCATGAGTTTGAAAGGAAGTCTTGGGAATATCTTCCTCTTTCATACGCATATGGCGGTAGCTAGAATGGAGATCAAGTTTCGTAAAGTATTGAGAACCACTCAATTCATCCAAAAGGTCATCAATGATATGTATGGGAAATTTGTCTTTGATTGTGAGTTTGTTGAGGGCATGAAAATTAGGACACATGCGCCAAGTGCCTTATTTCTTGAGTATCATGACTATCAGAGAAGAATAGGGGTTGGTACTAGGATGGATAACACCCGCTTCTACCAATTCTTGAACAATTTTCTCAAATTCATTTTTATGGGAAAAGGGATGATGATAAGGGTGTATATTGGGAGGAATATTGCACGATACTAGAGGAATGGAGTGATCATGCATGTCGCGGGAAGGGGGAATTATATGGGGAGTGTTAAAAATATCTTGGTGTCGAGAGAGTATAGATTGAAGGTCAAGGTGCGTAGAGGGTATCTCGGTGACTTGAATGGAATGTAGTTGGGAAATAATTCCAGAATGACCTTCTTTGAGTAGATTTTTAATTTTGTGGGAACTGATGATCTGAGGTGAGCCCGATGTGATGCCTTGGAACTTATACTATTATCCCTCCTATCAGAATTTCATGTTTAGGTCATTAAAATCCATGAGGATGGGGCTGAGAGTGTGTAACCATTTGGCACCAAGCACAATGTCACACGCACCCATGTCAATAGAAAACATATGAAATTTCAAGTGGTACTGACCAATTTGCAAGATTACATTTTCAAAACGCCCGCCATGGAACCACCATTGGCAATCTTGATTTGAAATTTGTTGACTACATGGATATAAAAATTGATTTCTTGGGAAATGTGGATATGAATAAAATTATGAGTGTTTCCACTATCGACTAGGATGATGATTTTCCTATGCTTAATGTGGTCAATTAACTTGAGGGTTTGGGGAGCAGAGAAGACAGTGAGGGTGTGTAGCGAAATCATCGGTTCAACTTTTGGTGGATCATAAGGAGGATTAAGATCATATGTCAGGGGTATCTCTTCTATAGAGGAAACATCAAACTCCTTGTTAGCAAGATCCCTAGAAATGGCCATAAACAACTTAGGTTCCTTACATTTGTGCCTCGGAAAATATTTGTCATCGCAATTATACCAAAGGCTCTTGAGTTTGCATTCAACCATTTCTTCCCTAGTTAATTTTTGGATATTGAGAGGAGTGGTAGGAGGGGTGGGATTGGTGGGTTTAGGGAGAGGAAGAGAGGAGGGTTTTTCATTTTGGGTGGACACAATCTGTTGTGCTTCCTTGTCTCTTTTAGTAGCTTCCAACCATTTTTGAGAGTGAGCCATTAGGAACTAGGCACAGATTTCATCCTTGAGGCCACTAATAAATAATTCCCTAAATAAGGCATTTTACATGCCCTCCATTCTAAAATCCAAGTGCTCAAAGGTGGTTATAAAGTCTTCCACTATGCCAGACTATTTCAACTTGGTCAAACGGCTTAAGTGGTGGGTATCAATGTCAAAGCATTCATAAAACTCTGCAACACACTATTTCCAAGAAAAAATACTCTTTGATCCATGTGGATATCAGTGGTCACCCACCTTTTCCAATTGGCTCAAAACAGTTTTTTGGCAATTTTGGTAATTTACTATTTTTAGCAGTTTTTAACTTTCGGGGCCATTTTGAGGCCTAAATGAAGGTTTTTTTGGATAGAGATTCTCATTTATAGTCAAAGTCTCTAATTTATCCCTCCTAAATGAATCGAATCGATGATACCTTTCCAACTAGCTATCATGCACCCCAAACGGAGATCGTATGCCAAAGTTACGCCCTCGGGAAGTTGATACACCAAACTACCCAAAACGGGGTCCACAAAACTGTTAGATTTTCATCTTCCAGGGTTAGGGTTTTGGACTTTATTTATGATAAAAATTCATTTTGAGCCTCATTTTAAAATCATCTTCTTGCGAATGCGAGTAGCGGACACGTCTCTTCTCAGAGATAAGCTACCACCATTCTAGCGAGTCTTTCACTCTGTATTTTTACAGTCTTTGTACATTTTCGCTCATTAATAGAAAATTGTGTATTACTGTATCTATGTGTTGATGGTTTCATCTCTGATACATTTCTATTATATTATTGGATATCTGAGATATCTCTATACATTGCTTTATTATATCTCCACTCTCATTTCGTGCCGAAAATAATCTGGATCAGCGGTATCAAAGTAAGTTGCTCTTGATTGTTTTTTTCAATGCATGTCCTCGATGAGGTCTGAGTATAGAAATTTGGGTAACAATCTTGTCTCTCTCGAATACAATCTCTCTCGCATGCCCAAGAAACCCTCAATGGTGGAAGAAAAGAAAAACGATGGAGCAGACGATTATATCAATATGTTGCTTGAGCAAGATCTCACGTGACAGAGGGACAAAATGATGGAGAATTGTTCCCACATCCTTCAATGTATGTCGATAGCAACAGACGCATCTTCATCAAAAATCCACTTTGGAAGCACCTCTCCTTTCAAGGTACATGTTAATTTTGATATTCCCGTATTTGAAGGTTAGATAGATGTGGATGCCCTAGRCAAATGGTTAAATMTGTTARAAGGTTATTTCTCTATTCAYAATTTTTTCGACAGGGAAAAGATCACCTTYGCACTCCTTAAATCTCTCCCCCATGTCAAACATTGGTGGGAAAMTTAMTAGGAGAAAATTTCCACATAGGAGCCTGGAATATATGGGGCCGAGCCCACTTGGGATTTTTTTGTGGATGCAGTAAAGGAACAGTATTACCCTATTGGAAAYTATGAGGACCAGTACATGAGATGGACCACACTGCAGAAACAGAAGGGCCAAGCAGTTCTGGAGTTCACCGATACCTTCCATACCTTGCGCACCAAGATGGGTATCAAAGACTCCCAACRACATTYGATTCTGAAATACCGTGGGGCTCTAGACAGATACATCCAAACTGAAATGGATTTTTTGGACATCTCATCACTCGATTCTGCTTATCGATATGTTGTTAAAATCGAGCAGAAATTTAAGCACYAGAACAAACGGGATTTTGGTTCTACAAATATGCAACAACCAAAGTATGATAAAGACAKCYCTAACAAACGGTCTACCGAAAACCAGTCCAAGCCATAGGAAAAGAAGGGTCATGGAAAGACAAAGAAGGACACCGGAAAATGGTGTGATTTCCACAAAATTCCCTGGCACAACACCGAGGAATGTCACTCAAAACAGTCATTGGTGGCTGAGATCAAAGACAAGGAGTCAAAACCTGATTCAGAATATGATTCTAAAAATACTGGTAAAAGACAGATCATCGACGCAAACCCCACTATTATTGTCACAACCGCAACAATTCAACCATAAGAACCAACATATCCTGAAGAGGGGGAGTGCCTTTTTCATTCATAGATGTGGGTGAAGGGGACCCTGCTGCTTTTTATTATTGATAGCGGAAGCCATAAGAACCTCGTCTCAGCAGAGGTCGTCGAACAGTTGGGATTGTCGACAACACCACATGACCCACAGCCATGCAACATCGGGTGGCTTCGCCAGGGATGAGATCTTTGTGTCAGCCAACAATGTTGACTTTCATACGGCATCCATCCCTTCAAGGATGAGGTATTATGTGATGTTTCCCCATTGGATGTTTGTGATGTTCTCTTGGGCCAACCATATACGTAGAAGCGCCATGTTGTTTATGAGTCTCGAACCCGCAGTGTCATTGTTTCTCTAGGGGGGCATCTCTACAGAATACCAGAGGTAGTTCTGACTATTTTTCCACCTAAATAATGTCACAAGGTAGTATCTCATACTACAAAATTCATCATCTTCACAATCTGTTCAAAAGGTGAACAGAAAGATACTGCAACCACTACAGCCTCGGCCCAAGCACCTTCTATCCAAAAGAAGCAGATTGACAATATTGCAGCAAAGTGTAAATATTCCTTCTACACACAAGCATCTCATGTAGTCAGACTGGTTAAAAATTTCCAACCCTTCCAGCCACATGTTTGTGAAAACCTTCAACAAGCTAAGCAACGCAACTTCTCCAACAAGGCAAGCAGCTCATCAAGATGCAAATTCAGCAAACGCGTTTCCCTCTCCCTCGGGCACTCAATGCAATGGATACCATTGCTTCCTAAGGAGGAAGGATTGATCTAAGTGGATATCAGTGGCCACCCACCTTTTCCAACTGGCTCAAAATAATTTTCTGGCAATTTTGGTAATTTACTATTTTTAGTAGTTTTTAACTTTCAGGGCCATTTTGAGGGCCTAAATGAAGGTTTTTGGGGATTGAGATTCTCAATGATAATCAAAGAATTTAATTGGTCCCCCTAAATTAATCTCCTCTATGATACCTTTCCAATGAGCTATCCTGCACCCCAAATGGAGATCGTATGCCAAAGTTACGCCCCTGGGAAGTAGATACACCAAACTACCCAAAACGAGGTCCACAAAATTGTTGGATTTTCATCTTCTGGGGTTAGGGTTTTGGATTTTATTTATGAGAAAAAGGCGTTTGGAGCCTCATTGTAAAATCATCTTCTTGTGAATGCGAGTAGCGGACACATCTCTTCTCAGAGATAAGTTGCCACCATTCTAGCGAGTCTTTCACTCTGTATTTTTACAGTGTTTGTACATTTTCGTTCATTAATAGAAAATAGTGTATTATTGTATCTTTGTGTTTATGGTTTCATCTTTGATACATTTCTGTTATATTATTGGATATCTGAGATATCGTTTTACATTACTTTATTATATATCCACTCTCATTTTTTGCCGAAAATAATCCAGATCACTCTTAGCGTGCATTTTTACACCATTTCCACAATTGTCAACATTCAAGATCCAGATAGAGGAAACCGTAACAAAGTTTAGCCAACTCGCCAGTAATTCCATGCAAGGAGGAATAATTTTCCATTTGTGTGACCCAACCTGTGGGATCTGAGCCATCAAATTTTTTCACCTCAACTCTAGGAAGACAAGGGTCACAATGAAGGGAGTTGGAATGAAAGGCCATAGTATGGGAAGAGTCTACAGCTTTGAAGTGTGAAGGTTGGTCCGAGGAGGGAGGGCTCTGGGATTGTTTCAACAATTGGTTGAGAATGGAGTGGATGGAGTCAAATTCAACCATAACTTGGTCCTTGAAGGATTCAACATTGGAATTGATGAAATCAATTTCAGAAATCATTCTCTAGATGGTCTACTTTTGTTGTTTTGATTCGGCTCGCAGGTTAATGATTTATTGGCTACAAGTGGTGGATATTTGGGAATGAGGGTTGTTGGGGAGGGTAATTGGGTCTTGTTATCCCCAAATCCTATTGATAACTAAGGATATAATGTCTCAAGTCCCTCAGTTTGCAGACATGGAGTACCGAGAGACAACTTGACCAGCAGTATCCACTTGCACAGATAGAGGCCCGCTTCACCACCACACATCTCAGGTTCATCATGAGCGTATCCACCACATCATCTTTCTTTCGAAGGACATTGGGTATTTCTCCATGAGGTACAAGCCAGGTATTATGGTGAGTGTGAATTCAATATTTGAGGCATTTGAGTTTGTTGCATTTAAAACTCCTTTTGATTATGTAACGTTTGCTTGGAAATTATTGTCTTTTCCCTATTTCAACTTGGTGGTTGGCATTGCTCTTTAGTAAGTGGTCACCCTAAGGAATATTTTTTCTACTGGGGGGTCCCCTTGATGAGTCGTCATTCCATTCTCGACCATAATTGTCACTTTCCACACTTCATCCCCTCATATCCTTACCTTTTGGTATTTTTCAGTGTACTAACCCAAGAAGGGATTGTCCCTCATTTCATGGGAAGAAGGGGTTGAATGCCAAGAGGGAAGGTAGTTGGAAAAATATAAAATCCTAATCATGAACCTTCCAGATGCTCACCCAAAGTGGTCTTGAGAACAATTAAATGTTTCTCCTAAAAAATTAAAGACCTGCAAAATCAAACACATAATATAAATGTCCCATTTGTTGATGGATCTACACAAGGTGCATTAACCCTAGGGAGTACCCAATGTTTGGACCTTAATTAATTAATGGAAATAAAATGTATTGGAAAAAGGATGCATTGAAAATGAAGGTACAACACACCCTCTACAAAGGAAACCATAAATGAGACACTACAATCCCTTGTATGTCATGAAAATCATGTCCAAAAGTCTTTCCCCTTATCTATATCATCTTCTCCACATGTCTCAAAGAGGGGTTCACCTGGGAAACACTCCATGACTTAGGGCATGGTTCACCCAATAGGTCACCTTTTCAACCCTCCCATACCTAAAATTGGAAAATTGCATAGGGTCTTTGAGAACTTTTTTAGTTTGATGAGGTAGTTTTGGATGCACGTGCTTAGATGTCTCTTTTATTGAATTGATTTACTTACCATGATGCATTTGAATTGAGATCCTTGGAGGGTGTATT
>SNQJ01S0036695.1:219879-235897 GCA_010110895.2 Picea sitchensis
ATAATCAAAAGGAGAATTGGTAAAATTATGACCATTATACCTTGCTTGTTGATATTCACTTTGCTTTGGAGATGACTTTCATTTACTACCACAATCCTAGAGTGATACGTCATTTCCCCTCATGAAGTGTTCCTGCAATGTCTTAAGATGGCCATTTGAAGCATTACTTGCTTCCGAAGTTTTGGAACCAATCTTGGAGTATGCTCCAAGTTCCACTTCACCATATCCCAATCCTAAATATTGAGGCCTTTCCACAACCTCAATGGGATTAAGAATGCCTTGGCCCTCAATTCCAAGACCCTTTCCTTCATAACCCATCTTGGTTAGAAATCTCAAACCTATACCTCTTGTATGTTTTTCAAATGCACCAAAACCATCTTGATGGGAAGAAGGAGAATTTGAAGAATGACCTTCACTGAATACCTCAAAGTTGTTTTATGAAACAGATGTAGAAGGCACTTCCTTCAATCCTTCTTTGCCTTTGTTGTTCTTTGAAGCTTTCACTTGAACCGAGATCTTTCGTTCCAAGTAGTCTTCATACAACACTTTCACCATCTCGGTCATGGAAAACACTGAATTTCTAAACTCCTTCTCATCTATAGAAAGTCCTCCTATAGATGCCATCTTCTCCCTTGAGATGAGCTCTTCCCTGGTTAACATACAAAACTCAAATTCCAAATTTCAACTAGCGTTGATAGCACTTGATCCGAAAAGATATTTTACATGACTATGGTTGAGTTATTAAGCATGTTTTGATTAACCAATTAGGAAGATTTAAGAAAGAGGAAGAAGTTATAGAATAAATATAGCATCCATATGAACATGTACAGAACTGAAATGAAGCATAAAACAATAGAAAACCATAACACCAATGTGATAATGGAGTTTGGCAATCTCGCCTACATCTCCGGGCCTTTGTCTCAGTGGGTGAGACTTTATTATTTCTGTTCAAATCTCAATAAGTACATCACAGTACTGCCAAAATTTTACAAAACTGATCTCGTCTTGTTCTCCCAGATCTCTAGAACCCAACAGAAGAAATGACACTCAAATCAGATGACTGGAGTTCCCAGAAATGGCCTGCAAAGGTGTGCTCCTCAATAGCTTCCCTGCATAAAAATGGATTTGGCTTGGAAAATCTTCAGCATAAACCTTATTTGAATCTCCTCTGATCTTTCCATGGCCTCAAGAAGGCCTGGTTTATATAGATCTAAATTTGGTAACCATATCCCAAATTCCTCCCAAGATCTGGCCTCAAAAAGGGCCCAATATCCCCCAAAAATGGGAAAAATCCTCCAAAAATAGTTGAATTAATTAAATAAAATCCATATGCTAAATTAAAAACCCACTTTGTACATTTGAATAGGGCACATCCCCCTATTTATCTATCCCCTAGTCCTATGGGTGCGCTCCACGTGGTCTCGGGTTAGGCGCTAACGTACATGTGGGTTGGCCCCTGATCTCTAGGCAACGATCACATAGGCATGGCCCATGTGGCCAGCCTCCATACCTCCATATGCCAATTCAAAGGTGTAGCTCTAAGAATTACGCCCCCAATCATTCGAGGTTGGCCCTCGCCGACTGGGGCCAACCCCCATAACTCTGCAACTATCAACATTTAATAGAATTGCATCGAGTATGCAACAAGACACACCTGCAGCCCAGACTGTTAGTGCCCAGTGGTTGAGGCGTTGACACCCAAAGAGGTCGAAGGTTCGAACCTCCCGGCCTAAAAAAAGTTTTACCAAGTCATCATTGGGCATCCATAGGGTTCCACGTGGCACCACCTGATTGGGACACATGACGGCCCAGGATTGGAGCACATCGTCCAATCGTACGCCCAATCACATGCCACCTATCCGACAAGTCAGCAAGTCGTACGCTTGGTCACCTACCACATGTCTGACACATCATCTAGTCATACGCCATGTGTCCATTTGTCATAGGGCCATATCACTGTATGGAATGCCACATGTCATCCGTATGGTGACACATGTCAAATCCGTATAGTGCCACTCGGCCTGAAAATGACGAAAAATGGGTGAAACGTGTCACCTCCTAGTGACACCACGTCAACATGATGACATCATCATGATGCATGATGACATTTCTTGTCGTACATGTTGACATCGTCGTTGACTTTAACCTGGTTGAGTTTTTGTCTGTTTGTAAAAAAGAACAGAACATGATATCAAGAGCATATGACGTTCGTTTGAGCCTGTTCAAGTTGCATTTGATTCATATCGACAAGGCCTACACACACGTCTGTTTTGAATCCCTTATTAGAACTTTTATTTTAGGCCTTTATGAGCCCCATCAAGCTCCTGGATCGGATTCTAGATCAATTAGGGATGCATCAAATCATCTTCTATTTTTTATTTTAACTTGCAATTTAACTATTGAAATATGCTAGTAAACCATCATTATCATTCTACTGCTAATTAGCGAACCTTTTGTCGGATTACTTTCTTTTTCATGGTTAAAACTTGTTGTTGTAGAAAATATTTTCTACATCCACTTGGCCATTACAAACTTACTCTAAAAACATCATATAACAACCCTCTAATACCATTAAATCTTGTGCTAAAGTATTGGAATAAATCAACATGTTTTATGCTTCACTTCCAAACAAATATTTGATGCTTTAATTGGTTGAATCTGTAGTAATTAGTTGTTTTCCTTGCTGACATATATTCTTGTTTACTTATTTAATTATGGAAAGCAAGCTTAACTTTATTTTCCACTTAACTTTGAGCTTGTATACATGTTTCTTCTTGTGTCTCGAGAAAGTACAATTCTCTTACGTAGGGACCCAAGCACTTGGAAACCATAAACTATCTTCGAGACTTGTTACCAAGCCAATATTTACTTAGTAACTTGACCTATAGGTGCATCACTTCCATAATCTCACTTTCCATCTCATTTCACCCTAGGGTCACCTGGGACTCCCCCCCTTATGTTGGATTTTTCCTTCACTAAAGCGAGGGGAGGGTTTATCTGAGGTGACAGTGGGTAAAATCCCCCATCCTTATCGTCATATTGTGGATTGGGTCAGGATTTTACCAACCTACATTTTGCGTGATAACAGGTCCACGAAAAAAAAAATGATAAGTGATATATATCGCGATGATCAGGGTGAAAAGAGAAATCCCATGGGATATGTGGAAAATAAGGGTGTAGAGAAGGGTGGGTCGGTCCACTGGAAAAAGTCTTAGAAATTATAGGTACTATATTGATTAGGGTGAAGAGAGGAAGCCAATGGGATAGGTCCCAAATAAGGGTTTTGGTGGGACCAATAGTTTTTTTTTACTCCTGCAGAGTTATACTCTAGCCTGAAGAATATTGCAGTGAAAAAATTATCAAATTGTTAACAGGGACAATTGTGTAGGAATTTCAAAACCAGGATGCTCGAGGAAGGATTGCACGAAAAAATTTCCCTTATGTTTTTGTTATTCATTATTCTATTCCCATGGGTTAGGGTTTCTAGGGTTCTTATAGACAAGGGTTTTCCCTGCACTATAGCTCTCTAATATGTGTGTGGGGTTAAACAGTAGTACTTGGCCCAATATCTTAGGGCACCAACTAAGGAGGCTCAATCGTACCCTTAGTCATATTACTCAATTACCCAGGTCCTAGAGAGTATCTTCTTGAGTGATGTCCTTGGTGTCACTATTAGCAATCAGGCAGCCAATTGGTTGATCTAGAGCTAGTTTCAAAAGACCTAGGAGACTCCCAATATACCTGACGATAGACGAGGGTGATTTTCATATACATATTATTTCTAATGCAGTACTACTCGAAGGGGTACCAACAGGGGTTACAGAAGTTCTCAACAAGGTGAAACATTTGTTTCGAGTAACCGTGTGAAACCATCTATATTTCCTGCATGTATGCTTCCCCGACGGTGGTTTTACCCATTGAACAACAAATATTTGTGCTTTAAATATGTCGACATTACACGTCTCTATCCTGAAAAACAATTTCCCACAATTTTTGAAAAGGAAAGAGCTTTGATATCACTTGTAAGGTAGTTGATGTATTATAATAAGCATAAATAGAAATATTGCCGCAAATACTAATGAAACAACAAAATATGGAGAATAATAACACCAAATATGATAAATTTAGTGAAACAAATCTAAGTTTAGATGTCTCTTCGAGGGGGAAACCTCTATAAGAGTAGAGATCTATTACAATAATTCTCAAGACAAGACTTGAACCTGAAGAAATGCAAAGAAACGATTATTCTAGCGACATATTCGAGCAATCAGGTTTAAACCGGCTCCAATGTGGATGAGAAAATTTTATGCACATCAGTGTAGAAGCAGGTGAATCTGAGTATCCTTCATCACCAAGAAGAGAAGGAGATGACCAAACTCTTACACATTAAGATCTAGGTCAAGAAGAGAAAAATATATGCCCTATTTGAATCCGGTTCACAAGATAATATCATAACAATGGATCTATTCAGCAAGCTTGGATTGGAGGTTCATGATCATCATAGCCCATATCCATTCGGATGGGTAAACAAGGATGTAGAGATCAAGGTAATCAAACAATGTAAGAATTAATTTGTAGTAAGTGTTGATTATTTTTATGAAGTGGAATTGGACGTAGTACCCCTTGACATATGTGGAGTAGTGTTTGGAATCCCCTACATGTATATGAGGGATGCAATATTCATGATGATATCCAACCAGTACCGACTAATAAAGAATGGGAAGTCCTACATAATCAACACTCATAAATGTAAGTCAAAGATATCACCGGTAAGTTCCAACCAAGACAAGAAGTTGATTAGTTCTAGTAAGAAATATGTTTTACTTTTCTTAGGAGAAAATCAAACCAAGGATGACAATAAGAGTAAAGGCATTCCTAGAGGGGTGTACTAAAGAGTAGAAACAACAATTGGAGGAGTTTTTACAGGTATACAAAGGAGTTTTCCATGATATTAATAGGCTACCACTCAAGAGGGAAGTGGAACATGAAATACATTTATTTCCAGACTCTCCATTATTGAATATTGGGTTGTATAGACATTCCATTCTAGAAGCAAATGAAGTGAAGAAATAATTATAGCAGTTGTTGGAGCAAGGTGTGATTTGACCAACCACCTCACCTTGTGGGTCACCTATCATAATTGTGCCAAAGAAGGATGGGACTCGATGAATGTGTATCGACTACAAAGCATGGAACAATATTACACTAAAAAATTGAAACCCTCTGCCTAGGATCGATGATATGTTAGATCAATTGTAGCATGAAAAATATTTCACCAAGTTGGATCTAAAATCAGGATACCACCAGGTAATCATCAAGGAAGAATACACTTGGAAGTTTTCCTTCAAGACAAGGCAAGGTTTGTATGAATGGTTGGTCATGCCATTTGGTTTATGTAATGCACTAACTACAATTATGAGATTGATGAATGATGTATTACACCCATATCTAGATTAATTTGTTATAGTATGTTTATATGATATATTGGTTTATAGTGCTACTTGGGACGAGCACATCTCACATCGCATGCAGGTGTTAGAGGCTCTAAAGAAGCGCCAGTTGTTGGCTAACCTAAATAAATGTGAGTTTTCTTAGTAGTATATGGTGTATTTGGGTATGTGATCAGTGAAAGGGAGCTCAAGATAGATCCCACAAATATGGAGGCCAACATGAAATGGCCAATTCCTACAAATGTCACTGAAGTTAGGATTTTTGTTAGTGAAGAACAGTACTTGCATAAGTTCATAGCTCCATTTTTCAGTGGTAGTTTCACCACTCCGCACCATAAAAGTGAGTGGTAAGAGTTTTGAGTGGGAGCAGAATCAACAAAAGGATTTTGATGAGCTAAAAAGAAATATCATTCAAGCACCAGTTATTTCATTACCGAACCTGCAAAATCCTTTCGAAGTGGTGATAGATGCAAGTGAGTATGCCATGGGAGAAATTTTTATGCAAGGAGGAAGGCATGTATGCTATCATTCCAAAATATTTCATGGGGAGGTTCTCAACTACCCTACCTATGACAAGGAACTCTATGCCCTAGTTCAAGTTGTCAAGAAGTGGAAGCACTATCTAATGTGAAAGGAGGTGATCATCCACATATATCACTAGTTTCTACAGTATTTGCAGGCCCATAGTAAGCTACATCATACTAGACATTACAAGTGGATGGGGTTTTCAAAACAATTTCATCTAGTCATCAAGTATAAGAAGGGTAGCACAAATAGGTTGATATACATGCTTTCAAGGCCACCCACATCCAATATTATAGCTTTGGGGACTTTGATGCACATGGAGCCTTTTATCCATGATGCATATAGAGAGGCATACACAGAATATGAGGACTTCAAGGAGGTGTTTCAACAGCTATAGGGCCAAATTCATTTAGAATAAGTTGATGGAAAGGTTGACTATCATTTCTAGAATGGGTTACTATACAATATCGACAAGCTCTATGTCCCTAAAGGTGAATGAATGCAACTTATAAGAGAGGCTCACACCTTCAAGGTTGCAAGACATTTTGGTGTAGAGAAGACAATTTCCAACTTTCATAGGTATATGCATGGACAATAATGAAAGAATATGTAGAATGGTATATTAGGGTATGTATACTTTGTTGGACCAATAAGCTCGATAACAGGAAGCAAGGTATCTTCCATCCCTTACCCACTAGACCTTAGGAAAGAATTTCCATGGATTTTTGGGGAGGGTTACCAACAACCAGGAAGGGACATGACTAGATATTTGTGGTAGTTGATAGGTTCAACAAGATGTGAATTCTCATGCCATGTAACAAAACCATAAAAGGGAAAGAATCAACGAACATGTTCTTTGAAAATTTATGGGTGCACTTTGGGATACCAAGGAGCATCATCTCAAATAGGGACACCAGATTTCTCAATACATTTAGAACTACATTATGGGAAAAGATGAACACTAACTTGAATATATCTACAACATTCCATCCACATAGATATGGGCAAACATAAGTAGTCAACAGGTCTTTTGTGCATCTTTTGAGGGGATACAATCAAAAGTATCTAAAGACTTTGGATGAAAATCTAATCTACATGCAACACTCATATAATAGAGCAGTCCACACTTCTGTTGGTAAGTCACATTTTGAAACTTTCTTTAGATATTTTCCACCTTCACCCTCGGATGTTGTATATGAACAACAAGGAGGATTGAGGGAGGACCTCATTGGAGATGCATTAAGAGAAAAAATATTTTTTGAGAAGATTAGGAAAATCCATTTACAAGTACAGAAGAAATTCAAGAAGTCATAGGAAAAGTACAAGGCCAGACATGATCAACATAGAACCGGTAAGTCATTCAAAGTGGGAGATAGATTTTGGTTACATCTAAACAAGGAAATACTATAGGGTCTTCGTAAGAAGATAACATCTCTACGATATGTACCTTTCAAGTTATTGGAGAAGGTGGAAGATAATTCCTACAAAATCATTCTACCACCATACATGCACATTTACTCAGTAATGAATGTGGAGAATATCAAACTCTACAAGCCCTCCATGTTGGATCAGGAGGAGGAACACATCCTGCCTTTCATAAACGACTTTGCACCAAAGGATCAAGTAGAGTTGGCAGAGAAGACAATTTTTCAGAAGTGGTACATAACTAAAATACAAGGACAGCATGACCTTTTGAAGATTGGGTTTAAAGGACAACTTTCAGGAAAATAAAAGTGGTACTTGAGGTAGAAGGTAGAGAAAAAAATTTCTCACCTCATTTAGTAAATATTTTGGGGACCAAAATCCCCCATACATGGGGAGGTATGATTTGGATTGAATAATTATATTATTTTTCATCTATCTTGATCCTTTCAAAGTGGAAAAAGTTGGAGGAATCAGCTTGCTAGGTCATTTTAATGGCAAGTCCCAGTCTGGAGAATTAGGGATTGAAACCTTCTAGATCCATTCCAAGAATCAAATGGAATGTTATAGTGTCAAAAATTTCACAACCTTAGTTCATGCCCCTTGACCTTAATCTACACATCTATACCTTTCCAACAGTGCAAAAATCACATCAATCGAATCTCGTATGCAAACGTTATGCCTCCCACAAGTTGACCTATCGTGTTGACCACCATGGTACGAGTGGATGTCACATTAGCCTCCATTACTCACGCATATGGGGCTAGACACATATGGAATTAAAGAATATTATATAAGGTCCAAAACCTTATCACAATTTAGGGTTGAGGATATCAAAACCCTACCCCTAGATCGCTATCAAGCGATGTTAAATACTGGGTCGCTAGGAGGAGAAGGGGTTCCATTCTTTAGCATTGTATTTGTTCTGAAGTTGATCATAGCACCTAGGAGTGGTAATTTTAGATAATAATAGAGGAGGGATATATTTTGTAGTAGCCATACATACATTTTCAAGGAAACTCACAATGAGTCTGATTTCTTTTATGCATCTGAAAAAAAAAAAAAAAGAAACACAATGACCTCACCTTCTAGTTATGTTTTATCCCATATTGGGTTTCATGGAGTTATATATATTGTGTTATTTTTTGTATGGTGTGTGATTATTTATTTATATTCTCTATTTTTACATTTCATACATTTAGAAGAAAACTAGTAATTAAATAATCTAGGATACAAAGGAAATTAATCTTCACAGTAAAGATGTTAGTGTTTTATTAGATATGTTGTGATTTTCCGTTGGAATATCCACAGTTGTTCAAAGATCACCTAGCCATGCCTAACTTCACAAAAACATCTTATTATGGAGTGTGATGCCTCAATTCATGGCATTGGCGTTGTTTTAATGCAATAATGAAGGTCCGTTACCTTTGAAATCCACCATCTTAAAGGGGAAAGAACTTACTAAAACCCATTTATGAGAAAAGTGTTAGCCATATTTCCTTGAAGTTTAGAAATGGTGCCCTTACATAATAGGAAGGCACTTTAAGGTAAAAGCATGTCATGATAATTTGAAGTACTTCTTGGAACAATGATTATCTTAAAAAGATAAACAAAAATGTGTTACAAATATTCTAGGTTATGACTTTAAAACTATCTGAAAAGGGGGGAAAAGCAATGTGGTAGCAGATTCTTTAATGGGAAAAAAGACACAAATGGATTACTGTGCATTTCACATTTTTCAATTTAATTGGGTAGAATAAACAAGGATGGGTAGAAGATCAAAAGGTATGCAAGATCATTCAACAACTAAAAAAGGAACCAAATGTATTAGATAAATTTGTGGAAGAATAATTCACCGTGGTATCAAGATATCCTATAGTATATAAGAATTACCAACTCAAATAGAAGGTCAATTTGGAATTGCACACTTCTCATATAGAAGGACATTAAGGGTTCTTCAAAACTTACCATAGGATCAAGAATGATTTTTTTTTCCCTAGGAAGGTATTAGCATTGATGTTCAAAAGATTGTGACTGCAAATGTTTGGTTTTCCAACAAAATAATGGAGAGAAAATCAAGATCATGTATCCTACAACCACTAGGCATACCAAGTCAACGTTGGGAAGGTCTCCGTGGATTTTATTAAAGGCCTACCTAAGTCCAAAGAAAATAATTTCATCATAGTAGTGGTGGATCTACTCCTGAAATTATGCCCATTTTTCTCTCTTTCACATCCTTTTAAAACAAGTATAGTGGCTATAAATTCATGGGAAACAATTGAGCTATATGGAATCCCCAAAGATTATTATAGAAGTGATAGAGATTTAACTTTCATTCTAATTTTTTTGGATTGAGATTATTTTATTGTTTGGGTGCCTCCAATTGGCTCCTCTAATTTTTGGATTGAATTATTTTATTGTTTGGGTACTCAATTGGCTCACAACTCCTCTTACCATCCTCAATCAGATGGGAAAACTAAGATTGTGAATAAATGTCTAGAAGGGTATATTCATTTATTTGCATTTAAGAAATAGACACAATGGATCAAGTGGTTTCCCTTGGTAGAATGGTGGTTCAAAAATGCCTTCCATACTTCATAAAAAAATGTCCTTGTTTATGACACTTTATGGATATCCTCCTCCATCCATCACATCACCCTTGAGAGGGAAATTGAAGGTTCAAGTAGTGGTGGAACACATAGAGCACAAACAAGAGGAGGTTCTCCAACTATTGAAGGACAACTTGTCTATTACAAAAAATATGATGAAACAACTAGAATATCAACATTGTAGTGAAAGAGAATTTGAAGTGGGGGATTTGGTATTTTAGAGGCTACAACCATACAAATAGATATCCCTCAAGAAAATAAATAAAGACAATATATTATCACCCAAGTACTATGGTCCCTATAAGGTGTTGCAAAGGATTGTAAGTATAGATTACAAATTGGATTTGCTCCCATCTTCATGCATAGATCCAGTCTTCCATGTTTCTTATTTAAATGATGAAATCAGCTACAAGATCCCAATTCAGAATATTTTACCATCAATTAATGAAGAAGGGAAAATCGTACTAGAACTAGAAACAATCCTCAAAACAAGGATCAAGCAACTATGAAATTGATAAATTACTAGGTACTTCATCTAGTGGAAGAACCTCCCAGTTGAAGAGTTGGCATGGGAAGACGATTTCTTCACACATAAAAATTCATATCTAATAAGTGTTGAGGGAAACACGTGTTTGAAAGGGAGGGGCATGTTAATCCCTAACTATTGATTTATTACATTTCTATTGTTATATTGGTGTTGTCTTTATTAGTTATCTAAACCCATTAATTTTAATTGTATTATCTGTCTCCTATATACAAAGGAGACCTACTTTTAGAGAGAATCTCATATTGTGCATTTGTTTTATTGTAAAAGTAGGTTTCCCCTTCAAAGAGGCTTCTCATTCATTATTCTATCTCATTGTAAAGGTATGGATCTACTTCTCTCTCTCTTTTAATGTTATTTAGGTGTTTGTTGCATAAAAAAAAATATTTGAACTCTTTCCATTTAAATTATTGATAACAACCATTTCCTTTTCTCTTGCATCATACTCAAACTCCTTCCACTTTACCATCTCTATTACTCATGATCATTTGTACAACTTACTATGTATTGTACCTCGAATTTCCAAGAAAAACATAACCTTAAGACATGACAAATTCCCCCCCAACCACTCAGGTTCTCCCTTTACCACTTTCATGAGGATTTTGATTAGATCACCTTCGCTATATTAAATGAATTTGATTTTATAAAAGAGGACTACACTTATGCAAATAGGCCCCAAAAACATGGATGAAGCTTAAAAATTCTTAGTGATTAATATCAACTATGAACAATAATATGATTGGATCTTTGTACAATTGACAACATGCTATGATCCTAAGGGACTAATTATAGAAATCTAGAACTTTGAAATTAATATAAATCTAAAACTTTGTTAGCATATCCTAGAATACTAACAACAACAACAACAAAAATCCATCAGTGATAACAACACCTGAATATTCAAAAACCACAACACAGATAGATCACAATTTTATTGAGAAGGTATGGACACCAACTTAGACCCAAATCCAAGGGTGGTGTGGAAATTACTCTTCGATAAAAATAGCCACTTACATAGTACCTGCAATAACACATTCCACAAAATACCCTACTCTAATACCTAATATAATTTTTGTAGTTGATGATCCCATTTTAGTTACTTTGTGATTTTCATGGATAACTAGACTTTATATAAAATTAAGTTAACTAAAAGAAAAGTAAAACTAACTAACATAATATCTATCTTATCACAAATTCCATTAACTAATAGAAAATAATTAATGACAAAATGTTCAAAGGACCCACATAGTACTAATAGCTAACACTGAAGTGGGTTATTTTAAACATCGTAATAATCCCTCGTCCATGAATTTATTTTCCCCAAAGAAATTACAATGTTGGATATTGTAGTATTTCAAGGAATTTGTGACCTTGTTGCTAGTTCAAGAGTATAGAAAACCCATTCCAACCTTGCTAGAACTTTATAAAGTCCATTCTATAGAGGGATATAGTTATCCACCCACTTACCTTTGAGATGCATTTTATTATAAGGTCGTATTCTCAATAATACTTAATCTTCAAGTTCAAAATATCATTCATTGTGGTGTTGATCTTGTTGATACTTAATCTTATATTTATCCAATTTGAGGTTATCCTTTGCTTGCTTCGGTATCTATTGGTTTTCCTGCAAGGATCTCTAGAAAATGGCATTTGAGTGTCTTCGATGGTCAATCAATCAACAAAGGATGGTCATGATTTTTGTGTTTCTTATATGATTAGTATAATGCACACATTAATTATCAATCAGGGATTCATAATCAACAGATTTACAAGACACCAGTAAGAGAGGTAATTCTAATGTCATGAGTATAGAACTAATCTAGATTACGCATGTTGGGAATAAAGCAAACTGTCAAAAAAACACACTTCCGTTGTATTTCACAGAGGGGATATCTACTCCATTATGGCACATGCAAGTATGAGATGGAGTCCTTTGACAAATCAACTCTGTTATTTGACCCAGAAAGATAATTATGCAATCACACTCTGAAAAAGGAAATCACACATCAATCAACAATGCATATCATGGGTAGTTCAATAGCGAGTATATTGGGTATGTGGCTCACAATAATCTATTGTGAACTTCACTAGTTATTTTCCAGTATGTTTGACTATTGTTGCCAACGTCCATGTTCACTAAGAGAAATCAAATTTATAAAAATAGAAACAGGGCATATGCAAAAACAGAGTAAGTAAAAATCTTAAGCAATTATATGATCAAAATCCTAAACTGGACTATACTTCTAACATATGAAACTATTAGAGATGATGAATTAAAATGAGAAATCAAAGCTACAGCTAGTCTAACAGTTACACTATCGAAATCAAATGCTAACACTAATCTACAAGAATGCTGACCTATGTTGGGTGGTGGTCCCTTGTCACTTCAATAAGTCAGTGATTGGAGTCTATAGTAAGTTGGTCTTCGATCAACACATCACTCTTACTCGGATCTCAAAACATGAAATTATATTATGCTACCAACTCAATTCGCATCCATTCATTATGATTCAATAATCAAGACATTGAAATAAATGAAACTCTTCTATTAAACTCAAACTCAAGATGTGTTCTACAATATGCGATATTGCTCTGACATGTTGTGCTATGATATGCTCTCCTCAGCCACCATCCTTGCCACGACTATTTAAACAGTCTCAGTCGTGAACCACAAGGAGGTGAAATCTTCAGCATATCAGCGATTGTCAAATTTATACACTCGATTACATATTTTAAGCTTCATCCTCATGAAACGGAGTGCATGAGAATGAAAAAATAATCAAGCTAGCTCATTATAGTCTTGCTAGAAAATTTGATGATCTAATAAACAGTCAACAAATATCTCACGCACGGTCTAGAGCTTAACTTGGCATACTTTGTTTCCTCTACTGGTACTGGATCATAACAGGAGAGACACGGCGGATAGTACTGGATCCGAACAACGTGCAATTGGTTGGTACCAGACTAAAACAGGCTGCAGGCGTTGGTATCGGATCGCAACAGTGAGTCATCTGCAAGTACCTGATGCTTGGATGACATAGGAGTGTCAAACTTGTCAAAGGTCAAAGGCTACATGTAGCAATTTCAACATTAACACATGAAATATTTAATCTCCTAGCTTAATAAACCACAAAATGCATGAATTCAAATATACTTTACCTCATGCCCTTATAAGTGACTGGAGATAGTGTTATTTGTCATTTATCCAAGCTTAGGTAGGATAAAAAGGTGTAAATCAGGAGTATAATATGGTGATGGGGATGTCAATTTAGAGGCTCAACATTCCCCCATGCCAAAATCCTTGCATGTCCTCATGCAACTGAAACATACTCAAAATTTTACCAAACTTGAGACTCCATTCTTTTTAATCCTTTGGATCAATGATGTTGACAGCTAAGGCTTCTTCCTTCAGCTCCCTTTTTATGGCCCTAGTGTATTGTAAGAGTCTTAGTACCTTTTTGAGATTATTAGAAGTCTCTTCATGATCATCTTGGAGTTGTTGGTTGGTTGCCTTCAGTTGCTCATTTTCCTTCTTGATATACCCATCCAGTAGCTGGTATTTCTTCACGTCTTGTTTTAGTTCCTGGTTTTTTTTTTGTATCTCCTCACTCTTCTTCCTCATATATTCTTTTGTTAAGGTCTTCATTGACTCCATTGTTTCCAATTGGATGTGTTCTCTTTCTTCCACTTTCTCTCTCATCCCACACAAAGTAATAATAACTTTCTCCTCAATTAAGCTAGGGATGTCATCCTGGACTGGTAGGTCTAGAGGAGAGGAGGTGAAATATGTTGGGTCTTCATGTGCAAGAGGACTGACAATTGTTTTTCCTTTCTTTTCCATGATCCTTCTGGTTCTCTTAGAAGGAGGTAATGGATTCTTCTTCTCATAAGTGCTAAAAAAAATTGTCTTCCTCTTTTATGTCTGTGGAATGGTTATAGGAGGTTGTTTTATAGGTTGTTCACCTTTATGCTTTGAGATACTCTTCTCTTTCCTCAAGGGCTTTGATTTATGACCCTTCTCCTCAAGTGCTACTGCTAAGATCACTTCTACTAATTCGGATTTATCTTTTGATTCTTGACTTTTAAGAGCCTTATTAACTGAGGAAGAGGGCCCTACTTGTTTACTCGAAGAGTCATGAGTTTTTTTGTCTTTTCTCATCCTAGCTTTATATTTTTGTCTCACTGCTTTGGAGGATGATGGAGCTACCTTGTCTTTCTTACCCTTTTTCTTCTTAGGTTCCTCATCTTCATCTGAAGTAGGTTGGGCTTCCTCTACAGGTTCATTTTTTGTGGAAAAGTGTTGAGTGATGAGGGTTTTCCAACTAAACCTTTGCTTCTGGATTTCATGTATAACTAGGATTTTGATAAGACCCTGATGATAAATACTAGTCTTCTAAGTTTTAGATAAGGGTTTGACACCTCTCATCATCTTGTTCAGGCTCATCCATAAAAAGTATGGAAAGTCAATCTCAAGACCTCCTTCAAAGTGAAACAAAATCTTAAGGTGATATAGGAAAGTTACAGCATACCTGCCTTCACAAGTGAGGAAACGTTGGAGGCTAGAAAGCATTGGATGATATTCCTCCTTAATATAGTTTCTAGAAATCCCGTTTTTCCAATCAGAGTGTTGATGGTATTCTTTCAAAAATCTTTGGCACATTTCCTTATTGATTCCTACTCCTTTGAAATACTTGTCTCCTCTACTAGGAAATCATGTGGCCTCCCTTAGAGTTGCTTCATTGATTGTTAGTTGCAGGTTACCTATGTGCAAAATTTCTCCATCGTAATTTTGGGTGAATGCATGAGATACCCCCTCATGACAACCTATGATTTTTTCTAAAAACAAGATCCAACCCGCTCTGGTATACTTATCTCTACACAATTGGAACTCCTCGGTCTCCCTATAAACCTAGAAGACTAGTTCATGCCTACTCACAACCATCCTTATAAATTGTGAGTGTAAACCGGGTTGTGGGTGTAAGAGTTTGGTCGACTGTGAGCGTAAGGGTTCGGCACCAAATACTGTGAGCGTAAGGGTTTGGTACCGGATACCACAGATAAGAGATGTCAGATTAAACAGTAGGCTCTGTAATGGAGAAAAGATGGGTAATGGCAGGGAAAACAGGAATTAACACAGTGATGGTGTCGATAACTCTAAAGGTGGGTTTAATGAAAATGTTGCGAAGGAAATTAAAATGTGATGAGGCTCATCTGGATGGCTTCTCCACTCAGATAATCCATTTCATTCATGCACGTTAGTACAATGATGGGAATGGGACATTTGGTAGCAGTCACGATGACAGTTGTTGGCCCTTGACCAAGTTTTGAGGAATACTTGGTCATAGTTGACCATTTTTGGACTTCGACAACCTGTCAAAGATGGAGCGCTAGGCGAAGCATAGATCAAGGGATCTTGGTCCACTTTTGGTCCCTTTTAGGGTTTTGGGTTAATGTAATGGGAAAGGGAT
>SNQJ01S0036696.1:32213-47019 GCA_010110895.2 Picea sitchensis
CACAAACTACTCTTTGATCAACAAATTAAACTATGTTCTGTAAATGATGAATTGAGGGAGCTATGATCATGAGATATGAACGCCGTCTCTATTGAATTGATTGCATGGATTCAAGCCATTGATAAAAAATACATTGGTGACATGCAGAGATTTAGATGGTATCGAATTTATATTTAGACATTTTCTATCGATTTGGATGTATAAATATTTATTTCTTATTAACAACATGTTTGTTGTAATAATGCCCATTGAATTAGAATCACGGAAAATTTTAAATGAGATAATGGCCCAACCAACTTCCAGGATTAAATGAGGCATACAAATTAAAATGAGATGAGTGTTTCATTATTGAATATTTTTTAAGTTAATTGGATGTAGTTTGGATGGTTGCGATAAATGATTTTTATTCTCCCCACTAGAGATCAATTCCCATAATGACATGTATAAAAAACTCAAAATAAATATGTTATAATGGATTAGGAATACAACTTCTAGGAAATATATAATAAAGGTAAATTGTCAATTTAGGATTGTGGAAGGAGTAGAAGGAGAGAGTGGGAGGTTAAGGTTGTGGAAGAAGTAGAAGGAGAAAATAAACTGCGGTGGAAACACATATGGCAGTTGGAATTAAATATTACAAGTTTTTTTTATGGTTGACTTTGTGAGATAAAATATCAAAGTTGGGACAATGATGAAAAACGAGTCTGGCACGGTCTATGTAGGTGCATTATGTGTTATTAATAATGAATCCATAGATTATCAATGGCCTTTTTAGAGAAATTTGGAGTAATGCATTTTGTGAGAGAAGTTTGGAGTAAAGTCGTAGGTTATCAATGCCTTTTTAAGGAAATTTGGATTAATGCCTTTTGTGAGAGAAGTTTGGATTAAAGTCTTGAAGTTCATACATGGTAAATGAAATTGGGTAAGGGAATCAATATCACCTTGTTTTAAAGGTTGTTATAAAGATAAATATGTGGTAGAGCATAGGGGGGTGTGGTTTATAAGAAATGTGATGACTTTTCAAGTTACAAAAGTTTACCATTTAAGTTTATTATCAAATTAAATATGTTTATGGAGGAGTATGGAGACGTGTGAAAATTAAGTAATCTAAAACTTTGAAAAATCTAGAAATGGACAAATATGTGGTAGATATGGAGTAAGGGGCATTTTTTTTTAATGAAAAACATTTCATATATTTTAAATATTTTAATGGATAATGAACTAATAATAAAGATAAATTTAATGCTTTAGGACTGCTTCTTAAAATTTCTTAAAAAGATAAATTCAACCTTTATAGTGATGATTAGTGTGAATGAAGAGGAATCAATATGTATATTGAAAATCGTGAATTTATGGTTCTATCCTTTTGGGTGATTTTTTCATGTTAGATGGTTTTTTGAATAGCCTTAATGTGAACTTTTTGAAGATTGTAATAATGTAATAGTTGATATAACTACACTTGGGTGTTTTTTTCATGTTAGATGGTTTTTTGAATAGCCTTAATGTGAATTTTTTGAAGATTGTAATAATGTAATAGTTGATATAACTACACTCAATTGCTTTTATTTGAGTGTTTGTTCTCATAATAGATAGTTTTTTGAATGGCTTTGATGTGAACTTTTTGAAGATTGTAACATTATAATAGTAGATATAGCTACATTCGATTGGTTTTATTTGAGTTTTTGAAGATTGTAATAATGTAATAATAGATGATCGGGGAGACACAAGAAACCCTAGAGCTCTACAACAACGAAGATTTTGATGAGCGCCTGGACACCAGAGCTCTTCCGCTAAAGTCCAAGCTCGGAAGGTGAAGACCTCACAAGGTCACTGCGTATCCAGAATGAGTTCAGAAGAGGGGGGGAAACCCCCCTCGTACAACGATATCACTGCCAATGATAGGAACGAACTCCGTGCCAAGCGACCTGCATTTGAGCCACCGGCGCACCTGCGGGATCAACTTTTCATCCAAGAACAAGGACTCAAAAAAGAAATGGAAGTAGAACCCAGTACATCTCATACAAAAGCTTCCAAAGGATGGGAACCAGGCAAGTGTATACCGCAAATGGACAAACCCCCACACTATCACATCAAATCAACATGGATAGGGGAGCACACTCAGTTTATGATGGATCATGCCCTGATTGGCAAATTTTTGGGCCTATGGCCGACAGAACGTGATCTCACTCGTTGGATTAAGAACTGGTGGAACCCCAAAGGCGATTATGAAGTCCATTTCAGTTCCAAGGGTTTCTTCACAATAATCCTATACAACTTCGAAGACAAGGACATAATCTTCGACAATGGACCATACTTCTATAACTCGGCGGGACTGTTTTTGCAATTTTGGACAGACAGATTCAACCTAGAGAAGGAGGACTTTACAAGAGTGCTAGTGTGGATTCGTTTGTACTCATCGCCCCAAGAATTTTGGCTGGAATAAATACTCATGGGCATCAAAAACACAGTGGGATGATACGTAAAAGATTTAGAGGCTACAAAGATGAGAAAGTACACCTCATACGCCTGCATCTACATCTATATGGACATCTCAAAGGCCCTGCCAGGATCTATCATGCTAGAATATCAAGATGACGACTGAAACCAAACAATTGATTACGAACACATCCCCTTTCACTGCAAGAAGTGCCACGAGCATGACCACCTATTCAGAGATTTCCCTTTGAACGCCACAAGAACCAAGGCTAATGAAGGCAAGCAAAAGGATGGTTTCGCCAATGTCACAGGAAGGAGGAAAAATCCACCAAGGAAACAGAACCAGAGCACGATTCCAAAGATCCCAACCAAAAACTCCTATGAAGTTTTGAATCAGCTACCAGAAGAGGAGGAAATATAGAACCCCCATCAAGAAAAAACACAGGCGAAGGGAAAAAACACCGAAGCACCAAACACAACCCAATCAAAAGAAACAACCCATGCAACACAAACAGGTACAGATGGAGATACCACCATGCTGATGGATGAAACGGATCTGGTAGACATAGATTTGGAAAAGTTGGAGGAAGCTCTTAACCAAAAAGACCTGCAACATATCCCGGTAGATCAGCTCCGCAAAGTTCATAAAGTGTTCACCAACTCCACAGCGGGATCTACAGCCAGACTGGGTATTACTACAGATCTAGGAATAGAACCCAAGAGAGTAACCAAGGAAAACAAAAGAAGGGGACGTAAAACAACCCATCAACTTATCAAAGAAGCAGGACACCTGATGATCAACTCAGGCCAGATACATAGGTTATCGGAGGGATACCTCCACCCCCCTCCACCTTCCTCATGATGAAGACAATTACTTGGAATATCAGAGGGCTCAATGGTATATCCAAGTAGAGGATCCTCTAAGACTATATTAAAGATGAAAACCCAGATGTCCTACTTCTACAAGAAACTAAGTGTGCAGGGTAGGAAGCTGAAAATATTTTCCGACGAAGCTGGAGAGGCTGCGATTTATTTCACCAAGATTCAGTGGGAGCCTACGGAGGATTAGCCATTCTCTGGAATCCACACACTGTCACTCTGCAACAATCCTTCTCCACGATAGGCACACTAATTACTTACTTCATGGTAACAGGATCTACTAAGGAAGGAGCCATCACAAATGTCTATGGCCCGTAGACTACCCAAGAAAAGGAGAGCTTCATACAAATACTACAACATGTCAAAACTCTATTACATACGCCCCACTAGATTGTCGACGACGACTTCAATATGATCTTGACGCTAGAAGAGAAAACTGGAGGAAAAAAACGGCTGGAGCAGGATAGCGGTAAGTTCAAAACCCTAATAGAGAAACTAAATATGGTTGATATGGAAACCCGAAATGGAATCTTTACCTGGTCCAATCGAATAACAGGACACCATCATGTAGCCTACAGATTAGATCACTTTCTAGTAGCTGAAGCCCTTCTTGAGGGCGATCCGCCAATGGAAGAAAACATAATGTCAAAATCAGGGTCGGACCACTGGTCTATTGTCTTCTTCCCGGAAACTATTATCATCCCCAAACCCAAACCCTTCCGCTTTGAAAATTTATGTCTCTCCCACCCAAACTTCCACCAGCTGGCTCACACCTGGTGGGCCCAGGCGGAAATAGATCATCGTACTCACATGTATAAATTCCAGCAGCGCCTCAAGAAATTCAAGCAACAACTAAAGAGCTGGAACAAATCCACTTTTGGAAATATCTTCCAAAGGAAGAAGGAGATCGAGTGCAAACTCGAATACCTACAACGAACCTTCATATCAGGAAGCAGAACTCCAGACCTAGTGAAGGAAGAGGAGAAACTCCAAGCAAAAATGGAGGTACGTAGAGAGCAAGAAGAAATCCTTTGGAGGCAAAAATCCAGAGTTCAATGGCTCAAGGAGGGGGAGAGAAACACAAAATTCTTTCACAGAGCAATGACACACCAAAGATACATCAATTGTATTACTCAATTGGAGGACTCTCAAGTCATCGCCATAAGAGATCATGACCAAATAGCGGAGGAAATCAACTCTTATTACAAATATCTCCTCACGGAGACCAATGTGAATAGGGAAGAAGCAATCCAGAAAATAACCAAGCACATACCCCCGCTGGTTACCCCTGAGCAGAACAGAGCAATGCCAAGGCCCATCACTCAGGCTGAAGTGGACCTAACAGTAAAGGAAATGCCCCCAGGAAAAGCACTAGGTCTGGATGGCTTCACCACTGACTTTTTCCATCACTACTGGGACATGATCAAGGAAGAGGTCTGGCTGGCGGTAGAAGAATCAAGAACCTCTGGACAAGTACTCTATGCACTCAATGCAACATTCATCACTCTAATCCCCAAGGAGGAGCAAGTCACTCACCCAAGGCAGTTCATACCAATCTCTCTCTGTAATGTCATATATAAAATAATCACAAAGGTCATTGCTACTCGCCTTAAACCTCTCCTACCTTTCATTATCTCCAAAGAGCAAGCTGGCTATGTAGAAGGACGACAGATCATGGACAGTGTCATTCTGGCCAATGAGGTGATCCACCCTCTGAAAGAAAGCAAAACACCAGGTATTCTTATTAAACTCGATCTCTCAAAAGCTTTTGATAGATTAAGCTGGCATTACTTGCGATATGTACTAGAGTCCTTTGGCTTAGATAAAATCTGGATCAACTAGGTTCTCAAGCTCACATCCTCAACCTTTTTTTCCATTCTAGTCAATGGGACACCCTTCCAACCCTTCCATTCCACCAGGGGAATCAGACAAGGCGATCCTCTCTCCCCCTTCCTCTTTGTGCTTATGGCAGAAGTACTAGGCCACTATCTCAAAGCAGCGGTTCTGGAAGGATCCCTCAAAGGACTTCCCCTTCATAACCTCCACCCGATGCCTTCACAAAGCCAGTTTGTTGACGATACCCTACTCATGAACACCCCTACCATCCGAGAAGCTACAAAGCTAAACACAATTCTCTCTGACTTCACGGAAACCTCAGGCATGCTTTTAAACCTAGACAAATTCAAACTCTAGTTTTTCAATACACTGGACATGGTACAGAACCATATTTTAAGACTTCTAGGCATTTCCAAAAGCTCCCTTCCTTCCATTTACCTAGGTATACCCCTCACTGGAGAGCCAGCGTGGTCCATTTCTTCAGACAACCTGCTTCTATCTATCGCCAACAGGCTGAATAATTGGACCTTTAGAACTCTTAATATTGCTACCAGAATGGTACTTCTCAAGTCAGTCCTGCAAGCACTTCCCACCTACCTCTTCACTGCTCTGGCATCGCCTATTTCGGTTATTCGGGTAATTAGGAGCCTCCAACGGAATTTCCCGTGGCATGGACACCAAGACAATAAAAAGTGGGCACTAGTCGGATGGGATAAAATTTTTAAACCCAAAAAGTTTGGAGGACTGGGACTACGTGATTCGGGAAAGCTTAATCAGATCATGGGGGCTAAAATGTGGTGGAGATGGCTACAACATCCGACAAAACTTTGGGCGCAAATTTGGAAACAAAAGTATGCCCCGAACACACAGCCTGACCAATTAATTAGATTTAACGAACATTTCCAGGGATCCAATATATGGAACACTACCTGGAAAAATCGCCCTCTGATCCAGAAGCATGCTTTCTGGGAAGTGAGAAACGGAGAAAGTGCACTCTTTTGGCAGGACTCATGGCAACAACTACCCCCTCTTAGTGACTTGGAAAGCCTCAATCCTCTCAAACAAAGGTTACATCCGAATATATTTAGGAAATTTAAAGACCTCTGGAATCCAACTCACAGAAGCAAACCCTGGAGACAGTGGAAAACAAAGTGAACAAAATTACAACTCACAGACGATATCGACCTTCTACCCTGGAAAGAATGTATAATGCACCGAAAAATGCCAATCAAAGAGGGATCGGACATCCTCCAATGGGGTCAGTCCATGACAGGTATTTTCTCAGTTAATGAAGCATACTACCAACAGGGAAACTACCACAGCCAAAGCCCCGAAATAATTTGGAGTAAAATCTGGCAACGCATACTATGGCCCAAAGTCTCCATTTTCCTCTAGCTCATAGCTCAAAATCATATCCTCATGTGGGATAATATTTTAAAGAAAGGATTTATAGGTCCCTCCAGATGCACCCTATGTCAACAAAGTGAGGAAACCATGGAACATCTCTTCAACAACTGCCACTACAGTCAACAGATCTGGGATTAGGGGGCCCAAGCCATGAAACGCTCCAATAGAAATGAAGGAAGCATCAGGGACACGATCGCCAACTGGGAGACGATCTCCTTCCATAACCCAATTCTCCAACGCATCTGGCAGTTGCTCCCGGGATTCACCTTATGGGCAATATGGAAAGAGAGAAACAAACGAATCTTCCACTCAAAAACTTCCCTTCCTACTATTACGTGGGAGAGGGTTAAGAATTTAACTCGGGAAATAGTCCATAACAAACCTTGGCACCACGAAGACCTGCAATGAGTTCCCGAGGAGGAAAACATACTTAGAAGTTGGGACATCCAAATTTGCGTGCACCCTCAGGTGAAGGCTAAGGGCAGACGATTCAACAACCCCACTATATGGACCCTACCTCCATCAGGCTTCATCAAGCTAAACTTCGACGGTGCCTCCAGGGGAAACCCTGGACCAGTAGGATTCGGCTCCGTCCTTCGGAACCAGACTGGTGGGATCATTCATCTGGTGGCTGGATTTTTGGGTGAGAATACAAACAATGTTGTGGAGCTTATAAGCCTTGTCAAGGGTCTCCAAGTTGCCACCCAAAATCATTACCATCAAGTTATTGTTGAGGGAGACTCTCAAATCATCATCCAACTCATCTCCAAAATCCTGCATGGAGAACATCCTAGGAAAATATCCCCCAGCTGGAGACTTTCAGGCCTTCTAGAAGATTTTGGAGCTCTCATCCACCCCAATCTCACCTTAATCCCTTCTCATGTGAAGCTAGAAGCAAACAAAGTAGCGGATCACCTGACGAATACTGGAGTTGATACCAAGTCAGAACTCATACATTGGCAAGCCCATCTCTTTGACGATACAGATCTCTCAAGGCGATGTAGAGACCTTGCGAGCAAAGACTTCTCAGCCCTGGATGGCGTGACACGCAGCGACGCCTTACCACATGGCTTAGCATCAAACCACAACTTAAATGTTGTAGGCCGCTCCCCATCCCTTCAATAATTAAGATGGTAGCAGGCCATTACAACAGCTCTACGAAGGCGGGACTTCTCCCTCGCACGAACGCACTAGCACAGCCAACATTCAATATGACAGAGATAAGAAGGAGCCATGTGATGCCATCACACGAAAACTTGAAAGTTAGGACGCCTGGACAGAGTTGTTTCATTTTCGTTTTGGACCTCCCCGCCAGTTGGGAGCTTTGGTGTAGTTTCCTTTGTATCTCTATTCACCCCTCCTCCACAATGACAAGGAAGCGAGGCAAGCCTCATTGAGGCTCGACCTAGTACACCCACAAAGCGTAGCGACAGAGAAGACAGAACCTTGAGAGCGCTCTGTCGATGGCGATTTCTATCCTCCGGCAGAGAGCAAGAGACGACCGCTTGGCACTCCATGCCACTATAGCTGAGCCTGTGACAGAGCGGAGCATGCACACCCTTGCAATTGAGCCTGTTGCACAAGCTGGAAGCTGTCTGAAGGGAGGGTCTGAGGAAGAGTTCCCAATTCTCTATGTCGAACAAACACCGTGCCCTGAGGATTTCACGACCACCCTGGAACCTGAAGCTACTAAGCCTGAAACATAGGCTAGAAGAACTCTTAAGGGAGAGCCTGCAGAAGAGTTCCCAATCTGTTATGTAGAATAAATACCATGGTTAGATGACTACATCCCAACCCGCCATCCTGAGAAGGTAATGAACGATGATGAGGCTCTAAACAGTGCCTGCGCAGGGATGAACGTGGACGAGGCTAGAGTAGGGATGACCGTGGAAGTGGGGAATGAAACCTTCGACAAGGCAGTAACCAATGATTTGCATTGTCCACTCCTCCATGCAGAGCATCTGGCTCTCATGTTCTAACTTTGAGGCCACATGGAAGACCAGGAGCACAGAGCCCTCCTCATGGGACAGTTCTTGGACCTACTCATTGATGAGTACTCCAATGCTCTAGCAAAGCGGAAATGTCCAATGTGTGCACAGTTGTTTGTCATCCCAGCCAGATCCGCATGTCAAAAGGGAAATTGCGACATGTCACCGGGTATTTGAGTTTTCTTTTGCTATTCTAGTTTTTCATCATGCTGTTGTTCAATGTTAACTCGAACTATGGCCATCTGTCCTAGTTTCCTTCGGGCAGGACAGACGGAAAAACAGTTTTTAGCCTACTTCCTAGACATATTTCGCCCCACACTATGTTGGTTTCCGGTAAAACGACAACATATTTAGTGGCACGGGACGACAATATCTCTGTGTATTTTTGGCTATGTTTCTCTATCAATTTAATATAGCAGGTACTATCTTTTTTACTTAAAATAAATAAATAAATAATGTAATAATAGATATAGTCACATTCGATTGCTTTTATTTGGGTGTTTTTTCTCATGATAGATGGTTTCTTAAATGACTTTAATGTCAACTTTTTGAAGATTGTAATAATGTAATTGTAGATATAGCTACATTTGATTGTGCTTCAACATGGAACATGGACTTGACATGTGATATTTAACAAATATATTATTTCTTCCAACCATATAAGCTAAACCTAATTGACAAGTTTAGATGAATCTTATAGTTAAAACAATTCAATATGATGAAGATGTATAATTCCTTCAATGATTTAATTCTTTGAGCTTGTGATAGATTTAAATTTAAGATAAATCTACATTGATATCTAATAAATTTATGAATAGTATTTTTTAATATCACATACAGATGGCATATCCTAAGTTATCAAATAATTCCCTCATAAACTACTTTGTTAAAAAAATAAAACATAAAAACATAATTAAATTAAAATATCACTATTCCACTTTTAAAAAATCTCAATTAAAGTTTCTATAAATAATGATCCTTTACTTCATTGACCTCTCAAATAAAAAAAAATTGATAATATTTGATAGATTTCCCAATAATGTTTAATATAACAAAGATTGAAAACACTTGTCGAAAATATCAAAGTTGTAATTTTCCAATAATGTTCATTATAACAAAGATTGAAAATACTTCAAAATCTTGTCGAAAATATCAAAGTTGTAATTTAAATTTCTAAAATTGAGTAGATTATGTTGATAAAAGGTGGGTATAATAGATTTATTTTGTTAATTTATGTATACAATGCTAAATGTACTATAGCGCAACAAAATGGATGGTCTTAATTTAAATTTGGAAAATTAAGTATACTATGTTGCTTGAAGGTGGGTATAATAAATGTATTTTGCTAATTCATATACACAATGTTAAATGTACATTAGCACAACAAAATGAATGGTTTTAGTTAGGATTCATTTTAATTATTTCAATAACATTTTATGGAAAGAGTAAATATTCATGGGTTTGAATTAAATTATTATTTATACGTGGTACCTGTCTAAATTAAGTAACACAAAATTTGGTTGTAATTTATCAATTTCATAATTGCACATGTTTAGTTGAGGATAACTATTGTTTTCCATGTAGAGGAGGAGGGGAGATATCTATGTTTTCGTGTAGTACATTTATAGGGTGATCAAAATATAATAAGTTGATGCCACATGTATTTCTACACCAACATTATAATTCTCATACATATCAATAATAATAATAATCTATTTTTAAGGTCACGACCAAGCCACACTAAATTGGTGGATGAGACCCCCTTGTTTGTGGGACAAGGGACCCTCCTCTACCCAATGATTTGATTGGTAAAGTCTATAGAGGTATACATACCCTACCCCCCTATAGATTTGAACTTGTGACCTCTTAAGAGGAAACACATGTTCTTAACCATTAAGCCCACTCAGGTTGTATAGCCGTACCCTCACTACATAAATCCTCTACTATTATAACATATTATGTCCGTCCTCCTGCCTACAAATGGAACAAGAGATTAATGAATTTTAAGATCCCCACAATAATTGCCAATGGCACAAAGTGAAAATTTCATAGTTTTAAAAAAATCTAACTTATGATAAGGCATAGCCCTCAATTTGGCAATGTGTTACAATTCATATATAAGCATGATTTATAAGCATAATCATATTTTTTAAACGTGTTAAAACTTATTTATAAGAATGTACATAGTTTATTATTCCATTTTGTTCGGATTGAAATTTGAAAAAAATTATGTTGGGACAGGGGTATCATACACTTTGTAGAGATATAGTGGAGAAAATGTAGAGCTACAATAGGAAATAAATGCAAAGGAGTGACAAAGAATAAATTCATGACAGTGAAAAAGAGTAATTGTTGCATAGTTGTAGGGAATAACTATTGATAAATAACATGGAATAACTTGTTAGTGGTTTCTGTAATGATCCTCTTCGTTACGACGACAAACTTGTATAACAAGTGCAATTTTATTTTTATTTTTATTTTTATTTTTTGTGTGTGTGTGTGTGTGCGTGTGTGCAAGGTTAATAAGTACATTCGACCCGGCATCGCCATATGATGACGAACATGACGCATGCAATGCGATGAAAACATAGAGATCTAAGACGCACATAAACCTATGTAAGCAAAGAACGACAATCGATAGACAAAGATAAGACTGACTACCCATCCGTCCTACCCTGCAATGGTTAGGACCTCCAAGACACATAAGCAACGCTCAAGCCCAGGTTCCCATCGATTTTAACCATTTAAGGTCTCAGGGTTGGCGACTGTTCTGAGGAACATGGAGGTGTCTACATGCCGCCCGACACAAGAAGACCACGCAAAGAAATTAATACAACCAAGCACAACAATAATTAAATGAGAAACCACGCCCTCTACGAAAGGCGCAAGACCAAAAGAACTCAGACAACGACCAACCAAAATTAAGACAAAGCATTGTCTATGACTCAATTGTGATTGATTACAGACCAATTACTCCATTTATATTTCATTAACCAACGAGTACCTTTAACATAAGGTAATTCCAATTAGTCTCAATCCCCCATTTATTTAGTCATAAAATCTTATTGTACTTAGTTCAAGGACATTACAATTGTATGCCATCACTAACAGTAAAAATGATAATAGCATCGTCATGAATTGATGCCCATAATACCTTTTATATCACCATGAATTGCAATAATCACAATCACATTGCATTTTATATGTTAACCATAATAAATAAACTGCGATATCATTTCCATAATGATGAACACCTTAACATTTACCTTACCATGAATATTAGCATAAACATAAAATATTATAACACTATACCTTAACGTTATATTACAATACATTACCTTACATTAACATTCCATTATCACACAACACATTCAATTACATTAACATTTCATTAACAATTCATCACATTACAATTCATTACAGTATTGACATAAATTGCAGTAACAATGCTTCTACCCATTACCATACCCATTTATATTATTAATAACAATAAAATTTTCAGTAACATTTCAATAAATTTAACAATATCTTTCCATTTAATGTTACCCTAACATTGTCGTTAAATAACAATACATTTAATGCTTCACCACCAATTAAATAACAATTAAATGAATAACATTGCAATTAAATAGCCTTGCAATTACATAACAATTAAATAAATAACAGTTAAATAACAATTAAATAAATAACATTACAATTAAATAACAGTGCAATTAAATAACAATTAAATAAAACTTAAAAGATCATGAGGAGGGGGGCTCATCGACTAAACCTTGTCACCTCGCGCATTTAGAAATGAAAGGTAAGCTTGCTGACCCTTTCCCCCCCATTTTTTTTTAAAACATTGCCAACTGGATATAACGATGAATTTAACTTTTAAGGATTTAACACAATCAACTATTAGTCAACGAAATTTCAGGGCATTCTTAGAATGGAATCACAACGGAAACAACACCATCCCTGACTTTAAAGATGGGATGGAACCAAGACGTTGAGTGATCTCCAGAACATAAATGCATGCACTAATTTCGTGCAGAGGTTCAACATAACCTACCCCTCAATCACGCTATCCCTCTCCTGGTAGCACGCTAACCCGGGCGTAGGATTAAAAACGTGAGCATCAACAACTTCCTGAGTAACTCAATGATTGAATTAAAATAAAATGCATACAGGTAAAGGGCTACGCGTCATAACATGAGTTCCAAGCCACACGTCAACCACAACACATATTAAAGCCCAGAAATACAAGACCAAGCGTCAATCCAACCAACAAGGGAGAAGAATCCCACGAAGGGGCAATGCACTGCACGTCTCCAGAGACACCACCTCCGTTCGTGCATGCACCTACCCAACCTGTCATTTCCCAATCCAACAGTCAGGCACGCTAAAAACGAAACGCAGTGCAAAAAGGGCAAGTCAAGGGATGAACCCATTCATCCAAAATTTCAATTCGGGCCATGACACAGGGATAAGTTCTCCATTCAAGCGACGTTAAGGAGCTGATTGAAAATGCCCAAGGGTGAAAGACGTAGAGAAAACTCAGTACTCCCACCAGTTAAGACTTCGTGTTAGTTTAATCATCCAGGGAATCGCTGCGCAACTGAATTCATGGTCAAGATGGCAAAAAAATCAAGGACATATGCACAGGGATGGATACACAGTCTACTGGGATTGACCATCGATGACTAACGCCCAACAGTACAAAGACTTGAAATCAAGGAGCATAATAATTTCACATCAGCAGGGGTTATTTTAATTTAGGCTGACAACAAGAATCTTAGCTGCACTTGCGCCTCAATAGATAGTTGAGTGCTGTCAAGGATGGGGCGGGAGTGTTGTGCAGAGAAGCCCCAGCAAGGAATTAGCAACTCAGTCGTTCAAAGCATAATCCGTCGATCTATTGCTCTCAACGCGCGCATCCTCGTCAACTGGCCATATTGTTTTCTTTTCTTTTCCTTGTTGGGGTCACTAAGACTCATCATAACCAGGTTGTAGTAGCGAATCAAGGGATGTTTACAAGGGGAAGGACATGAATTGCTCCCTTGTACAACATTTAATCAATAAGAGAAAATTTTAGAAGGCCGGTAAGATGGTACAAAGTAAAAATTGAAGCCAAAATTTCTGGGTGTTTAATATCAGTAAAGAATGGTTCAAAGATGAAACTTGCAGGGAAAGGATGTAGAAAAAAAAAGGAAAATACAGAATCGATGGCTATTGATGATCGTCAACTGATGGATAGCCTGGTTAGGGAGGTACAAGAAAAAGGTGATGCAGAAAAGGCAACTGATTTACGCCATCATTAGGGTATAACAGATTAGCATGAGGTTCTTCGAAAGCTTATAGTTGTAATTCACATCCTGAACCCTATGGAATTTATAACTGTACATGATTGCAACCATAATACATATCACATGAGAAATTTAAGAATGAAACAACAGATACAATTTTAAGCACTAAGTAAATAACTAAAAAAATCCATTAAGTCCATTTACAACTGATAATCCGATCCCAGCATGAGTCATAATGCATGCGATTCTACAAATTTCAAAATCATACTGTTGCCTCAACACCATCCCCGAGTGTCGTCCGCGCACTCCGTCCCGCTCCTGCTCGTCGACCGTCGAGACTACACCGGTACCTCCCAGCCAATCACTAGGGGTACTCTATTTCCCCCTTAGCCCCCCGAGCCGCAAAGGGGCCACACACTATCCATATGGTATGTCTAGCTTCCCAGCTCGCCTCGCAAGGCCGAGCTACCACTCCTATCCGAGCTGGAAAATCCCAACTTTCCACAAGTAATCAGTGAAGTCACAAATATGGCAGCGTAACATTATGCTAACAGTCGATCCCTTTCTTCCTCATCTTCCCTTTCTTTTATAGAGTTTTAGAACCTCCAACTTTCCCTAAATCACATTTAAATTTAGTTTTAATAAAAATATTCTAAATATTCTCCTTCGCACAGGTGTCGTCCATCCCCCTCTTTCCTCCAATAATTATTTTATTTAAATTTATTAATTGTCTGATTTCCCTCACCCACCTAGAGTTGCTCCTAAATTTACTCCTAGGTGTTCCTAGATTCCCTTATGGGTTTAAATACTTTCCCTAAAATGAAGTTGTTAATTTAGTTCATTTTAGAAGGTTCTTAATTGCAGATTCCTTACTATGTTGACCTCGCTTTTTACTATAAGTTCCCTTCTTTCCTTTATTATGTTTCCTCCAATTCTTAGTTTCCTAATTTTTATTTTTCCCTTCTTTCCCCT
>SNQJ01S0036696.1:59009-101488 GCA_010110895.2 Picea sitchensis
GACTGACCTCCACTATTATCACTATGGGCCCTCTGGGCCCCCCCACTACCTCTCTAGTTACCTTACATCAACACTCCTCCAGGTGAACTTGTGGGAGACTAAGGGTTTCTAAGGAATAAGGCCCCCGCCTTATTTTGCGCCCCTTAGATTCATCGTGAGCGACTGTCGCAGTCTGCCCTCACGACATCGTGGATCCTCTCGAACTAGGTAATCGTTAACCTACAATTCGAGCCATGGCGGGAGTGCTAGTAGGCTGTGGTAGGGCTGTTGTCCACACCTCCCCCTCAACCTCTCTGGAACTCGTGTGTGGCCCCTTTACTCCATATGTGAGTCTGGTCGGCAAGCTATCGTCAGCCTGCGTCATCAACAATCATGTCAGAACATGTCTACATCATATCATCAATCAATGAAATATCACAGTAAATAAATCAACCCAAATAACACACTCCCTGACTCTATCCGGAGTCCAAGGGGTTCCATCGATGCCTCTGCATCCTCAAGGTCCAAAACCCTGCACACTCAATAAAACTGAGTCAATAGCACCTGTCTATGTCCAAGCAGTAAAACATCATGTCATCTATCATAACGCATCATAATCAAGGAAAAGAGTTTTAATATCATAATAGTCCAGATCACTTGCGAGCAAGTGTCCTCAAAGAATAAGTTTTCTCAGTGCGCCAGAGCAGGATGTTACAGTTTCCAACATGTAGAAATAGAAAAACATTAATTGTTTATGGTTTTACTAGGCATATTTGTTCATTGCTAGGTATAGAGGAAAACATAGTATGTAAGTTTTATCTTATTGTTATGTTGTTGAAATTTCACCATAATATTGATACAATTGAACACTCTTCTTAAGAGCATAGAGACTTTGTATTGTAACCATTTAGTTATTGAATAATACAATCAGTGTTATTTAAGGTATAAGTTTTTCTCCTAGAAGGGTTTTCCATTGGATCATGTTGTTAATGGTTTGTTTTTTATTTCATTTGTTTCCAACTGTTGTATTTTATTATTTTTTTATACATTCTTCTTTTATGTATTTGTGTAGGAAACATATTCAACACCTATGATTCCTTTCATTTGGCATTAGAGCCTAATAAATTTGGATCGAGGGTGTTAGGGACAAGGGTTTTTTATCTAATGTTTTTTTGCATGGGAGCATGTTCAAAAGGACATTTTGTTTTACGGAAATGGTGAGCACATCTAGATTAGAAATAAAAAAAAATAATTGCACTAACTTTGAGTCATGGAAGCCCAAGTTGGACGATCTTCTCATATTTCGAGACCTATAGCTTGCAGTATATGGAAGCAAACCCACTGGTATTAAATATGAAGAGTGGGTGGTGTTGGAGAGAAAGGAGAGATCTCATTTTTTAATGATACTTCTTATATAATATAGAAACTTAGTTTCATAAGGAACTATAAACATAGGAAAAAAACAAAAGGCTATAGAATATACATTATATCCTCTTTCATAAGGTGACTCAAACATCAATGAAATAACAATAAGTGATCAGATCTAACAAATTGGCATTTCTTATCAACAATGTTCATTTTTCTAGTAGTTGCATATGAATCCCATCTCACGATAATTAAAAAAAGGATATGTAAGAACTAACCTCGTTATCAAAAACAAACTTGCAATGAATTTTCCAAAGGATATGCAAAGCATAAACTCTTAAATAGTTCCAAATACTAGAAAAGGAATCTTGAATCATTAACTTGGATTCACCAAACAAAAATGTCTGCTAGTGTAAATGTCCTTAAAGGATGTTCTACAATTCGGAGTGGACTTGAGCCAAACAATATCTCATAAAGAAACATTCCCACAAGATGTGTTTGTTCGACAAAACAGGGTATTCCAATAGAGGATGAACACCTTCAGTAACGACTCACAAAACCATATCAAAGATAAACACACCAATTTTTTTACATGGACAAACCCCAATGTGGGGAAACATCCATGGCCCCAGCCAATGCAGCCACTTGAGGAAATTTATTTATGCAAAAGAAAAATATTACAAGAGAGTTTCTCATAATCGATATTCAACAAATGACCCTCCATTCTCTTTAAATAGATATCATGGACCAATCAAGTGTTAAGCCATGGATCAATGTAGTCATTAAGATCAAGGATAATGATCCATCATATCACTCTATTTCTAGAACATATCATGACCATCCAATTACATAATTACAAATGCATACTAAAAAAACACACTTTTACCTAAAGATACTTTAGACCGATTTGATCTTAACTAACTACTAAGTGTCTAAATATCTTAATATCCCCCCCTTAAGAACAACCTGGGATAGGATTTATGGATTTACAAAGGAGATACAATAAGAGAAGGAAGGAGGCACTAGATCTTATATCCCCTCAATGACAACCTAATAAGCTCCTAACATAGATCAAAGTTTGGAAAACTTTGCTTCTATAAGAGACTTTGTGAAAATGTTTGCAACTTGATCTTTTGTAGGGAAAATGAACACTTCAATAACTCAATCATGAATGAGATTTTTGATGAAGTGCATGTGTATCTCGATGTGTTTGTTTAATTGATATTGAACTAGATCTTTGGAAATCTTGATGGAACTATGATTGTTGCACCAGAGGGTGGTCATATATTGTTTTTGGAAACAAAACTATGAAATGATAAGTCAAATCAACAAGTATTCTTGAATTGCCTTAAATAGTACTCGGTAATTGGCTTCTACTAAAGAAAATGAAACATCATGTTGTTTCTTACAACCCCAAGTGATAGGTCCATAAACAAGGCTAAATATATAACATACAATAGAATTTTGATCATTAGGGTCATTGGTCAAATCCGAATTACTAGAACCAACCATTAAAGGAGCCTTGCACCAAAACTGTAATGTATTATTTATTGAATTGTACCTCATGCATACGAAATTATCTTTTTAGCCACTTTCCAATGGATTTCACGGGGTGTTTTCATATACCGAGAAATAATACCAATAAAAAAGGAAATATCAAGCTAGGGACGATTCAAATATAAGAGGCTACCAACTAATTGACAATACAAAATGGCATCAACTTGTGGAGTAGCACAAGTGGCAGTAAGTTTGACTCTAGACTGGATGAGAGAAGGGGTTGGTTTATAACCATCCATGTGAAAGCGATGAAGAAGGTCACAAACATACTTTGATTGGGAAAGAGAAATTCCTTCTTTGGTTTGGAGTACTTGGAGGCCACATAAATAATGCAAATAGCCTAAGTATTTCATTTCAAATTTCTTTTTAAGGACGGATCACATGGGTTAAAATTTAGGGTGACTACTCGTAATAATAAGATCATCATCATAAATAACAAGGATTATCATATGGCTTCCTACTTTATTAGTATATACATTAGGGTGAAAATGACATCTAGAAAAGACAATGTCAATAAGAATGCTTAAAACCATAAAGATATTTCTTAAAGAGAGAAAGAAGGTTGGAGTCATTCTAGACATATCTAGGAGGTTTTTCAATAGATATTTCTTCTTGCAAATCCCCATGCGAGAAGGAATATTTAACATCCATTTGATGAACCTCCTAATTATGTGAGGCAACAAGGGATGGAATAAGGAAGATGGAATTCATTTTGGCTACACGGGAAAAGGTTTGGCGGTAGATTTGTTTTCTAACCGGTTTGGCAAGGTGTTGATCCCATTCAAGAAATGAAACTAATTCCAACCTAACACAAGATTCTATGTGTAGTTTTATTTGAACAACAAGTTAACACCATTTGTTTCCATGATGACCACAGATGGAATTTGAGAGTAGAAAGTTAATTATATGAATTTTCCTAATTCCTACTTTTCTTTCAAGTACAAGACTATTTCATCTTGGATTGTCCCCATTGGAATGTCCCTCCAGGGGATCCCCTATCTTCAGGCGAGGTATCATAACTGTTAGCCTCAATAGTTAAGGTGGGTTCCTTAATTGGTTTAGTCGAAGTTTCTAAGGAGGGAACCTCCAGGGCCCCTGCACAAGGCTCAGTCCTTTCTTAAATTCACAAATATGTAAATAGGGTAGGGGCAGTAATAATTAAAGATACTTATAAAGTCACTAGAGTCCTGATAAAATAATAATCTCCCAACAACTATATATTTCTTCTAGTTTCTTTAGAAAATCCTTTCGTCTAGGTGAGGTAAACAACTTTAGTCATTAGTAGTGATCCTAATCAAAATATTGAAATACATGAGGGGTGGAAAGTTAAATCTAATAAACATAAGGGGGATTCATTTCTTACGTTATTGGAAAATATTGCAATTATTGAGAGCCCATCCCCATGGGTGAAGTATTTTAAGTTAACTATGACCCACCAGGTTTTATGAGGAAAATATCTCTATGGATAGGGGTAAACCACAATAGATTAAAATGACGACATAAATCAACTCTAATCTCAGGTATGCTATATAAACAAATATGCTAGCTATACAAGATAAAAGTCCTACCTCATCCAGACGTTCGATGAAGTCCACCGTTGAGCACTTGACTCAAAGAAATACGCTTGTAACTTGTCCTCAAAAATAAAGAAATACAAGCATATAGTGATAATATATAATGCTATCACATTCAATAGAATAATCCATCAACATTCATAACAAATACGCCTATGGAATAATAATTAAAATATTTGCAAGATATTAATTGGACAAGAAAAGCATATTTCTATTAAAATGTAATCAACATCAGTGAATGAATTACAAACTTATGTGTCAACACGGTTCAGAACCGATAAACTAAGTCCCTTCCAGCTGGGCCTCCACTACTTCAATCCTCCACCAAAGGAAATCTCATATAAGAGAGACAATGAGCTTCTCAATCAACTAGGGAAGAGCTTGGGGGCTAAACAATGTGTTCAGACTTAAAAAGGAAAAGGGATGAAGACTCAATATGAAGTGAATAATTTCTCTAGAGTAAATTTTCTCTGAAAGTTGAATTCTTCTCCTCTTTTCCATAGCTCAGATTTGGCCCATTTATAGCCTTCAAGTGGAACTGAAGGGCCAATTCAGAACATTTCCAGTATATGGAAGGTCAAGGATCATGGATCTCATGATGTGACATGGAAACCTGACACCATTTTTTAATTTTTGGAACAAAACCTGATGTACGCGGGTTGTAGTGGTGCAACTTGTGTATATGTATGTTGTACTATAGGTAGGGCGTGTATATGTGGAAAAATAATGTTTTTAGCTCTAGGATTTGCAAAAAGGGACTTCAAGTCTGCATAGGAAAATGGAAAAAATATATCTATGCAAGTTTACATATGGTGTGGAAAATATTTCTATAACAGATTCCCCCTAATGTGTGAGGTCAAAGGAGTATCTACGATGCACGAAATACATTATAATACCCAAAAGTGGAGTAATGAGGACCCAACTAGAAGAACTAGTTTCTCATGAGAATATTATAGTTAGTACTGACTTTACACTCATGGATTCCAATTTGAATTACACTGCAGATTCATTTGAAAATATACCAAACAACTATCCATGGCCATGAATAGGGAATACAAAGGTGGTAACATGCCAAAGGTTGTCAAAGTCATGAACAAGGCCCAGTAAAAACAGTCTCAAAATCAATCTGGAGATATCTATATACAATGGAGTATAATGTGATCTCCCATGATCACTGAAGTCACATAGGTACTGGTCCAATGAAAGGTAGAAACAACTCAGGAAAGTTGTGACTATAAATTGATGTCTTCAAGTCTTCTACAAAATCTGCCAAAGGTCCAAGTCTACATCGTGTGAATAAAGGAGTTGAGGTTGAACACAATGAGACTTCATTTGATTACCGGTCATTAAGGTATACCGTTAACAAATGAGAGACAACCTACCGATAATGAAAGTAGGCATCAAGGAACCAAGTACATTCTTACAAGTGTGAATAGAGGTATCGGGGTCGAAGACTTGAAGAATCCATCGATCATGAGACATTGATGTATTCCCAACTGTCGATGGTGAGAGAACCTGCCACTAATGATTGCAGGCCTCTAGGTACTCATAGGACTCTAGCTCTCGTCTCCATAATAGTTGAGCTCAAGTCGATGGAAGGAGACCCACTGAAAGGAGAGCATTAAGGAATCTCTCATCATTCACCATGAGCTACAAAGAAGGAGCTTGATGATTTGGAGGAAATTGGATGAAGAACATGTTCATGAACCAATGACCTTATGCATATTTCATGTGTGTCAGATGCAAGAGGTACACGAAAAAGACCCTCTGAATAGCATTCAATAAGGAAAACTTTTGAAAAAGGTGAGGAAACCACCAATAAGGATAATGGAATCCAAGAAAATGCACGAGTCCCAATGTGTGAATAGATTTCTTGTCGTTGAACACAAGGGAAACCACCCAGTCAACGACCAATGATGAAATTTCTACTGTTGGGTCCAAGTTTACCTACCAATGAGGAAAGTAGGACCAGGGTGCACAATAGGAAGACAACTTTGTGTGATTCTGAGACACATTGAGGGTATGTCCGACATGCAAAGTCAAGAGTTTTGAGGAATGGCCAACACAGGTTCATAGACATCCTTTGAACAAGAGCACGAGAAATATGGAAGACTCTGGCAGTATAGACTCAATGATGAAACTATGAGATTCAGGAGGAATCAATCAAAATCTCCATAGGGACTAGAAGAGTAACTAGTCGGGGGTGTAAAATTTCTATAACGAGCTCAACTTCCTAAGGTCATGCTAAGCCATTTTTTTTTATGATAAGTGGACTAAATTTTGTTTTGCTATGTTCAAAGGTGGCACGACTGCTTCCACTATAAGATAATATTCCTTTCTCGCCCGTATTTTTTTGTTTTTTCATAGTCAAATGAATGCTATGATACAGAGGAGGAAATGAGTGTCGCAAGTAATCAAACTAGTTCCAGAAGTGGAACATACATATGCTAAATGCAAGGAGGTGTATGCGGGAGATGGATACTCGGGGTAATGTTTCCTCCTGGGTATAGGGTGTCAAGTTGTAAAGGATATAAACAAGGCTCTGCTTGGATAATGATGTAGACTGCTGAGGTGAGAGGCTTATAACACAAAAGCGAGAACCAACAATAGGCTCAATAATACAAGAAAGAGAATAAGATGCAATTACAACTTAACACCAAAAAATGTCCTTTTTTGTAGTCTTAGTCTACATGGTTGAAAAAGGGATAAACTTGCACCAAATAGACGTCCTTTCAGATCCAATTTACGACTTTGAAAGAGACAAGTTCACTCGACAATGTTTTCAATTTTTGAAACGAGTTGGAAAAGAGATTAAATCAAACTCATTGGGGGGGTTATAGGTGGCATGCCATGGAGGATACCAAGGCTCTCATGCAGGATTTTTGTGAAAGGTCAGCGACTTACGAATAAATGACACAATCTTTGGAAAACCCAAAGTTCTCCAAGTCGAGGAGGATAAAGTGCTAGAAAAGCTTACCTTCTGAACTATATATAGAAGAACATATCTTACCTAAAAAGGAATAGGAGGAGTTTGATACTCCACAAGACCATCCCAGTCAAAGGGAACCTCTCCAAGACATGGAGAAGGAGTACTCGGGGAGAGTAAAAATCTCTCTTGTTCAGAAGGTGTAGCACTAGAAATTCTAATGACATCGTTGAAGGATGCATCACCCTCCAAAAGAAGAGTTGGATTGACTGGAGATTGCATCTATATGACCACTTATTCAACCATTGGTTGAATAGGACGCAATACAACAAGGCCAGGAGACGCATCACCCTAAACAATAGAAGTGGTTTTGGGTGATGATTGCATTGGCATGGCTTCCGTGTTGATCGAAGGAGAAAAAAAGTGATGGGAAACTAAGGACGACTCAGAACCTGAAGTGCCCCCAGGAAAGGACCATTGTTTTTGTACCACAATAGTAGCAAGGCACAAACGAGTAAGGTGATGTCCTTTGAAAATCCTACAAAGAAACTTGGGCTTACATCTTACTTGTAATATTCCAGATATAAAAATAATGTAGAACAGAAATAAAATGCTAGAAATGGTAGATGAACAAAAATATAACCATAACAACACCACAATAATACTGAAATGATAAAAAAATAACACCAGAAAGAGCACTTCGATTACTGAGAGAAATGTTCACTTTCCTCTTCAAGGGGGAAACCTCTAGTTGAGCAGAGCTCTATTACAATAATATCCAAGACAACAATTCTCATACCCTAGACTCCTATTTATACTAAATATGTCTATCAAAAGAACCATCTAGAGGAAGATCCTTCTAGAAGCGGAAGCTTCTATTAGGTCTTCTTACATTCGACTTATTCTTCCTTATTGCTAGGCCTTATTAATATAAGCATTTATTACATCAAAATATATTATTCTATCTACATGAGGGGTTATGTCCCTAACATGTCCTCTCCCTTAAAAAAGAGTTGTCCTCAAGGCCTGAGATGTGGAAATTGTTGCAGAATGGTAGATGGTTCCCAAGTGGCATCTGTTGGGATTGTATATTTCCAATGGACTAACTCTTCCTTGATGGTTCACTAATGCAGGCGACGCTCACGTTGGTCCAAAACTGCTTCTAGTTGTAGCCAAATGGAGCCTTATGTGTCCAGCTCGGGAAGGTTGGTTTGAGTTTGGCACTTAGTTCCAATCGTCTTCTTTAAGAAGGAAACATGAAAAACAGGATGTAGCTTAGAATGACTGGGCAAAGCCAACTGATAAGACACCTATCCCACATGCTTTAGAATGGTATAAGGACCATAAAATTTGGGCGCTAGTTTCTGACAATGGTCAGCCTTGATGGAATTTTTCTTGTAAGGTTGCAGTCAAAGAAACACATGACCCCCTTCTGCAAATTGATGTTCATAGCGAACTTGATCTTCTTGTTTCTTCATGTGATTCTAGGCCATGACCAAATTCTCTTTTAGCATACGGATAATAGCCTCTCAAACTGTAAGCGTTTGGTCAACCGCTTGGACCTTCGAGACACCTGGTAAATCTGAGAGAACTGAAGGTGAATTTTGTCCATATGTTGCTTCAAAAGGAGTCACGCGGGTAGTTGTATGGTATGAAGTGTTGTACCACCATTCAACTAGTGGTAACCATTGAGCCCAACAATTTTTCTTTTCTAATGTAAAACATGTCAAATATGTTTCCAAACACTTGTTGACAACTTTAGTTTTTGTAATATTCCATATATAAAAAAGTATGCAAAACTGAAATAAAATGCTAGAAATGGCAGATAAACAACAATATGACTAGAACAACACCACAATAACACCAAAATGATATCAGAATAACACTAGAATGAGCACTTTGATTACTTAGAGCAATGTTCACTTGCCTCTTCGAGGGGGAACCCTTCATTTGAGCAGAGATCTATTACAATAATATCCAAGACAACAGTTCTCATACCCTCGACTCATATTTATACTAAATATGTCTATCAAAAGAACCATCTAGATGAAGATCCTTGTAGAAGCGGAAGCTTCTATTAGGTCTTCTTACATTCGACTTATTCTTCCTTATTGCTAGGCCTTATTAATATTGACCTTTATTACATCGGAATATATTATTCTACCTATGTGAGGGGTTAGGTCCCTAACATGTCCTCCCCCTTAAAAACAACCTTGTCCTCAAGTCTTAAGATGTGGAAATTGTTGCAGAATGGTAGTTGGTTCCCAAGTGGCATATGTTGGGGTTGTATCTTTCCACTGGAATAACACTTCCTTGATGGTTTGTTGACATAGGTGATGCTCACGTTGGTCCAAAACTGCTTCTGGTTGTAGCAAAATGGATCCTTCTTCGTCCAACTCGGGAAGGTTGGTTTGAGTTTGGCACTTAGTTCCAATCACCTTGTTTAAGAAGGAAACATGAAAAATAGGATGTAGCTTAGAATGACTGGGAAAATCTAACTGATAGGCCACCTGTCCCACACGCTTGAGAATGGTATAAGGACCATAAAATTTGGGCGCCAGTTTCTGACAATGGTCAGCCTTGAGGGAATTTTTCTTGTAAGGTTGCAGCAAAAGAAACATCGGATCCCCTTTTGCAAATTGACGTTGATAGCGACCTTAATCGTCTTGTTGCTTTATGCAATTATGGGCCATGACCAAATTCTCTTTGAGGGTACAGAGAATAGCCTCTCGAACTGTAAGTGTTTGATCCAACACTTGGACCTTAGAGACACTTGGTAAATATGAGAGAACTTAAGGTGTCTTTTTTCCATATACTTCTTCAAAAGGAGTCATGCGGGTAGCTGTATGGTATGAAGTGTTGTACCACCATTCAAATAGTGGAAACCATTGAGCCCACTGATTTTGATTTTTTGATGGAAAACACCTCAAATATGTTTCCAAACAATTGTTGACAACTTCAGTCTGACCATCATTCTGGGTATGATAAGCTGTGCTGAGATGAAATTGGGTTCCTTGTAGCTTGAACAGATCTTTCCAAAAATTGCTGGCGAAAGTTGGGTCACGATCAGAAACAATAGAATGTGGCATGTCATGAATCTTGAAGACCCAATCCATGAAAATTTGGGCCATAGTGGATGTTGTAAATGGGTGTTGAAGAGAACATAAATTATCATAATTGGAAAGGAGATCAAGGAACACCATGATGATTGATTTATTGCCTGATTTAGGTAAGCCTACAATAAAAATCCATAGTGATATCCTGCCAAATAACAGGTGGAATCGAAAGTGTTTGTAGTGTGCGAGGAGATTTGAAAATTTCGCCCTTGTGGCATTGACACACATCACATTCATCCAAAAAATTATGAATGTCTTGTTTCATACCCTCCCATAAGAAAGAACGTTTGACCCTCTTATAGGTTTTGGTAAACCTTGAGTGCCCAGATGTGGGTGTAGCATGAAGCTCAGAAAGTACCGTGGATTTAATTTTTGTCTGTTTACTTAAATACAAATGGCCTTTGTATCCAAGCTCCTCATGGGGCCAAGAGTACCCTGGGGAAACTGGAGAATTGGATTGTAACTGTTGTATCAGATGCAAACTTTTGGGATCGTATAGCCATTCCTGGAGAATGACTTGGAGCCAGTATGGTACAATGCAGGAGAGAGAAAGAAGGGACCCTTCATCTTCATATTTTTGGGAAAGTGCATCTGCAACCACATTGTCTTTTCCTTTCTTGTAAATGATCTCATAATCATATCCAAAGAGCTTAGTCACCCATTTTTGTTTCTCTAGGGAAGAAATGCATTGTTCCATAAAATGCTTGAGGCTTTGGTGATCGATCTTAATTTGGAAGCATTGCCCCAATAGATAAGGGCACCAAAGATCAACGACATGAAGAATAGCCAACATTTCCTTTTCATATATTGATTTTCCCAAATTTCGTTTAGACAGTTGTTCGCTAGTAAAGGCCAAAGGTCGACCCTCTTGCATAAGGACAGCACCAATTCCTTTTCCTGAAGCATCAAATTCTAGGACAAATGTTTTTGTGAAATCATGAAGTGCCATGACTCGAGTGGTGCACATGGACATATTCAAGGTGTAAAAATCTTGAGCAAATGTTGGAGTCCAAGTGAAAGAATTCTATTTAAGGAGTGCAGTGAGAGGGGCCATAATCTTTCCATATTTCTTAACAAACTTCTGATAACAACCTGTTAATCCCAGAAATCCACGCAAGATTTTGAGAGTCTTTGGGTGAGGCTAGTCTTTCATAGCTTCAATCTTTTTAGGATCCACCCTAAAGTTGTGCTTACCAACAAGATGACCCAAGTATTCGACTTCTGAGGCACCAAAATCACATTTAGATTGTTTTAGGAAAAGTTGGTTCTAAGAGAGTAGATGGAGAACTCGATCCACATGAGCAAGATGGTCTATCCAGGTTTTTCTATAGATGAGGATGTCATCAAATAAAACTAAGACAAAATGACGAAGAAAATGATGGAAGACATGCTTCATGAGGCTTTGGAAAGTGGAGGGACAATTACACAAACCAAAGGGCATGAGAAAAAACTCATAGTGGCCCTCATGAGTTCTAAAGGAGGTCTTAGGATTGCCTACCTCTTTCATACGGATCTGGTGGTATTCAGAACGAAGATCAAGTTTAGTAAAAAATTGGGCGCCATTCAATTCATCCAAGAGGTCATCAATGACAGGAATGGGAAATTTGTCTTTAATGGTGATTTTGTTGAGGGTGCGGAAATCAAGAAACATGCTCCAAGAACCTTCTTTCTTCATGACCATTACCATGGGAGAAGAGTAGGAGCTCCTACTAGGGAGGATAACACCCGCGTTAAGCAGTTCTTGAAGAAGAGGAAGAATTCTTTGGAGAATTCTTGGGAGGAAGAATTCTTTGGAGAAGGGGAATGGAATGATCATGAACACCACAGGAAGGAGGGAGTCCCTGGGGAGTGGAAAAAACCACTTGATGGTTAGAGAGGATGGATTGGAGGTCCTGTGACACAGAGGGTGTCTCAGTTGCTTGTATAGCATGGAGTTGGGAAATAACGCCCAAATGACCTTTTTTGAGAATCTTTTCCATGCAATGGGAACTAATTATCTCAGGGGAACCAATGGTTATGCCTTGGAACTTATATTTTTGGCCTTCTTGGTCGAATTGCATGGTTAATTGCTTAGAATCCATGAGAATGGGACCCAAAATACTTAGCCAGTCTGCACCCAACACAATGTCACAACCTCCCATGTTGATAGCAAACATATGAGATTTCAGGTGGTAGTCAACATTTTGGAGACACACATTTTCACAACACCGTTCACATTTCATAGACCGGCCATGGGCAATCATGATTTGGAAATTATTGACTGCATGGATATAACAATTAGTTTCTTGGGAAATGTGGCGATGAATAAAATTATGGGTGATTCAACTATAAACAAGAATTATGACCTTCCTATGCTTGATGTAGCTAATTAGTTTGAGGGTTTGGGGAGAAGAGAAGCCAGTGAGAGAATTTAGGGAAATGATCAGTTCTACTTTGGGAGGGTCTGAGGGAGGGGAAATGTCGGTGGGTTCAAGTGACTCAGACACAAGGGGGGATTCAACATCCACTTCTGAAACATCCTCCAATATGGCCATAAAAATATTTTGTTCCTTACACTTGTGTCCCGTAAAATATTTGTCATCATAATTATAAAAAAGGCCTTTGAGTTGGTGTTCATCCATTTCGGCCCTAGTCAATTTTTGGATCTTTAGAGCAATGGAAGGAGGAATGGGATTTATTGGTTTAGTGTGAGGAATAAAGGAGGGTTTACGGTTTTGAGAAGAGACAACCTGTTGTTATTCCTTAGCTTGTTTAGTATCCTCCACCCAACTCTGAGGCCGAGCCATGAGGACATGGGCATGAATCTCATCCTTGAGGCCACTGATAAAACATTCTCGGAAAAAATCATCAGACATACCCTATGTACGAAAATCTTGTCGCTCAAAAGAAGATATAAAGTCTTCCACTGTGCCAGATTGTTTCAAATTTGTCAAACGACCTAAATGATTGCTGTCAGTGTCAAAGGGTTCATAAATCTATGACACAAAGTGTGTCCAAGCAACATACCCTTGATGGGAAGTTTTTCTCCATTACTACCATTGCCAACGTTATTGATCTAGATGGAGAACACCATATCGTATTTTGGCCAGGTCATCTGTAATGTCATGCAAAGAGAAATAATGTTCCATTTGAGTTACCCAACTAGTGGGATCCGAGCCATCAAATTTTGTCACATCCACCCGCGGAAGGCATAGGTCACTCTGAAAGTGATGGGGCTGAAAATTATGGGAATGAGAGTGTTATCACTCTGTAAATCTGTTAGGTTGATAAAAAGATGATGAAGGTAACTTTTTCAACCAAATTTGAGACCCAAAACTAGCCTTTCAAATCTGGAGAGGGATCTCTCAAGAGGCGCAATCTCCATGCAGGATATGGCTCTTAAAACAATGGCTAGATTTAACACATTTGATATAATGGGTTCTGGTTATATTGGCGCAAGGAAGTAAGACTTGGGATATGGAGTCGACTTAAGAAAATGACAAAAACCAATGACTCAGTGACTAAACTTGAGAGGGTAAGGCTAAGTGGGCAACAATCTTCAGTGTAAAATCATAATGTGGTGGGGAGAAAACATAGGAAGTAACTCAAAGCACTACTACGGGTGAATTCATAGTTAAATTTTAGAAGAAAATGTTTTGTCTAAGTGGCACGAACAAGGGGTGTTGCGCAGCGAATCCACAGGTTCAAAAATTCTTTCCGAAATAGATAGAAAAAAGATATGGAAAAAGGTAACAGGAAGCACATATGCAAGAAAAGGAAAACAATACATCCAACTGCTACAACTAGAATCTTTTCAACAAAGTTACAAGACTTTTTCATTAATCTTCAGTCGAACTCAAATTACATACAATATTTATCATTTATACCAATTTTTCCAACCAGCCCGACTTACATCAAAAAGATCAAATATATAAATGAGGGTGCCACTTGGGCTACCCTATTCTTCTAACTGCTATCTCTACAAAATAAGGAACTGAATATTCTGCGTTACAAAACTCTTCATATGATTTTTTCCAAAAATAGACAAAGAAACATATGGAAACATCAAAATCGTTATAATCCACCATGGGGATTTGGTTTTTTGATTGGGTTTTGGGTAGACAAGTGTTTGTCGGAGTCCCATTGTCTGCTATAATGGCTTTGATCTTCTACTTCATTTTCATTTGTTGGGGGGAATTGTGCATGACAAGTGGATGCAGACAGTCACGTCCGTTACTAAAATGGTAAAATGCCTTGGGCGAAATTTCCTTCAAAATTTCTAATATTTTCCTTTTGTTTGCGCATACAAGAAAGAACTCAACTAGTCTTATTTTTTTTTCTCGCTGGTGAGAGTTGCGTGGGATATCTCTTTGATAGCTTCACATTCCCTGGAGTGTCTGGTATTCCTCTCTTTCGAAAACCTCTTGGCTTCACTCAGCTGTACAATCGTGTCATGTGCCTCCGGGAGTTGTCTTTTTATTCATGTCACGTTCCCCTCGCGACCTTGTGTTGTTGATGCTTTCATGATCTTCATCGCCAAATGTTGCCTTAGTTACCTATTTTCTTGGTACAGTTCGATGATGGATAGATTTTATTTCTTCGGCTACTGAGTTGTCTCTTGATCATTTGAGCCCAAGGCATCCATCCTCCTCGACTTAGTCCTTCTTTCTCAGTTGATACTTTCCAAAGGTTCCAGACGGAAAACACGCATAAGTAATCTTTTAGCGATTGATCGTGCATGCGGCTCATCAGAAAGTTTAGTTTCCACAGCTTCCTTGTTCTTCCTTGGTCTGCCTCTTTTCTGAAGTATCCGCTGCTGAGGAGAAAAGGTTTCCACCATCCTTCCTTCTTGGGGATGCCCGTTCTGAGTGAAAATGAATCCCAATCGCTCTGGGGCTCAGGTCTGGCGATCCTGCCACTATGTGTACCCTTCTTCATGTTCTGAGAGGTCTCCATAGCGTGACCGGTATATGTCTTTCTTGTAGTTTATTCGAGCAGATGCCCAGTATGGGGAATTCAATTGACCTTGATATGTGGGAGAACCCATAGACAAAGCCTGAATCTGAATTCATGAACATCCTAGGTGAAAAACCTCTGGGATTTATAATTGATCAGGCAGAAAGGAGAAACGTGCCAAAGGGCACTAAATTCATGGCAAATAGATGTTCCAAATCAAATCATAGATCTTCCATAACACATCCTTGTGTGAAAAGTACATGCGATAAGGTTTTTAGGGCATACGTGATGCGAACGCCATGATTTTTCATTCCTTCGGCCTTCATGATGAACCGATAATATTCACAGCATTTATCGACACTACTTCCATTAACTAACTGTCTCAACCTGGGGCATGTAGAGACTAATTTTAACAGTACCCGACCTTCTGGAAACGACATACCCATACCGTTTATGCATGTTTGTGACTCTGACATCCATTCTTGTTTCCAAGGGCCAACCGACCACTTGCTGACTTCGACCCTTTCGTTTCTACATACTTGACTTCACATGTTTGGACACATGGGTCATTACTCGACTCAAAACCGACTCTAAATGAAAAGAAATATGGTGGCGCTAAAAACAGGCTCGAACGGGGATGTTATCCTCCCCGTGAGGTAGAAAAGAATAGTAGACCAGGTGCCTGACCATTGGGCCTTATTTTGACTCTTAGACATTGCAATATGAAAAACATGATGCAACCTAAACCTATCGATGCAGTTTCTAAAAACACTTAGCATCAAACTCAAGGCCTTCACTTCGGGCTCCAATTTTATGTTGACCTACTGAGATGACACAAAAATAAAATGACTATTTACAATGACCGATGGCTTAAACATAATTTATTTCATCAGATAATGTTTGAGGAACCTGCCGTTTACAGGCCCCCAACCAATGCATTCTCCATTTAGTGCTTCTAAAAAATAAGCATTATTTCCTTGATCTGCGTCGATTTTGAATGGACCCGTCCACAGGTTATCGAACTTTCTGTTCTTTCCTTTGTCCTCATTCCTTGTGTCCCATCTCAACACTAGATCACCTACCCGAAAATCCTCTATCTTGGAACGCTTGTCAAAATATTTTTTCATCCTTTCCTTATGGAGATGTGATCGTTGGTACACATGTTCCTCATATGATTATTTTGAACCAGCTGGTTTATTCTTCTATGTGTTTCATTTGGCTCGGCCTCCTGCTCTTGCAACAACTTTTTGACGGGCAGCCCCAGTGTAGTAGGGAAAATTGTGTCTGCGCCGTATACAATCTGGAAAAGAGATGTTGAAATGGACTTCTTGGTGGTAACTCGATCTTCCCACAGCGCGTAGATAAGATTTTTATGCCAATATTTCTTATTATCCTCCAATATCCTTTTGATGATCCTGGTTAGGATTTTATTCTAGGATTCTTCTAACCCGTTTCCTTGTGGGTAGTACGTCGTAGAATTCCCCATGGTTATATTGTAATCTTGATAAAACATTTCCATCCTCTTAGACTTGAATTCAGCCACATTATCTGTTATGATTTTGACGGGACACCCGAACCACGACAAGATGTTCGTCTCCAGGAATTGGATGATTACTGTGTCGATAGAGTGTTTCGTGGGGATCGCTTCTATCCATTTTGTGAAATAGTCAGTGGTCATGAGTATCCATTTGTGCTGCGTCGAGGATGTCAAATTTATTTCCCCTATGAAATCCAAACCCCACTACATGAAAGGTGCCTCGACTGAGATTAAATTTAGTGGCAGGGGTTGCAACTTCCTTCTCCCGTCGAAAATCTGACATTCTTGACAGCTGGAGACTTATTTGTACAAGTCTGCAAAGATGGTAGACCAATAATAACTCACCCTTAACATTTTGTGCATGGTGGTTTTCAAGTAATGGTGTCCCGTGTAGTCCCCTTTTTGAAATTATTCCGTGGCTCGCTTCGCATCATTCTCTAGTAAACAACTCAACAACATTCCCCCAGGATCTTTTCAGTAGAGTGAGTTGTCTAGGATGCATAGCTTAATCGCTTTAATCTTGAGAAGTTTGGACTTAATCTTACTAATGCCTAGAGGGGCCTGGAGATTGTTGAATACATATATGATATCTCCATACAACCACAAATCGACAAACTCCCGGGACACCTGCGCAATCGTTTCTTCTAGAGGACTCTCTGAAAGATCAACGATGAAATTGGTTCCCACCGTGTTGTAGTCCAACTATGCCATTAGCTTCGCCATGCCTTGACCCTTAATTAATTTCGTAGGCTTGATCTCTAGGTCATATTCCAGCATGTTCACTATCTACTTTCCTCTCCTTCCTTTAGAGTCGGGTTGAGTCAGGATATCCATTACTGAGTTGTTGGGCACATAAGAAATGACGTGGGAATGCAATATGTACATCCTGAACTCCTTCAAATCCTTCACTAAGCATATTCTTGTTTTTCCATGATGTTGTACCTTAGTGGAGCATCCTACAGGGTCTTGCTGAAATAGGCTATAGGCTTCTTGAAGTCTTGTTCGTATTTTTGCAGCAGCACACTGACAATTGTATGCTCTGAGGCGAATGAAAACATGATGAAATCCTTCATGACATATTGACTAGATAGCACAGGTTCTTTAGTCAATGCCACCTTGATATCTTCGAACAATTTCTTGGCCTATGAGTTCAAATTGATCTCATTTCCCTTCCTCAGCATGCAGGTGATATGATTTATAATCTCTGCCAGATTTGGGATGAATCTCCTCAAGAAGTTTACCTTTCTGAGGAAGGATTTCACTTCTTTTTTACTATGCGGAGTGCTGATATTCAGGATTCCTTGCACCCTAATAGGGCCTATCTTGATGCCTTCCCTTGAGATAATATGTCCCAACAACTTCCCTTCTTCCACCCCAAAGTGTGTTTTCTTAAGATTCAACGATATGTCGAACTTCCTTCACTTCTAAAAGACTGTCTTCAAGTGCTCGAGGTGTTGTTCACTGGAGGTAGAGTACACTGTGATGTCATCCAGATAGATAACAATGAACCTGTCCTTTTCGTCAGCAAACGTGATGCCCATTTCCCTTTGGAAAGTGGCTACAACGTTCATCAGGCCGAAAGGCATCTTGGCATACATGAATGTCCCCCATGGAGTTGTGAATTTTTTTATTTTTTTTTTGTCGTCTGGGTGGACCATGATCTGACTATGCCTCGAAAAACCATGCAGCATGGACATCTTCTGGGACCCCACCACCTTCTAGAGGATGCAGTCCATTTTGGGAAGAGGATAGTGGTCCTTGAGGGACACCTTGTTTAAATTTCAGAAGTCTACACACAGTCTTAACTCACCGCTCTTCTTTCTCATGGTCAACAAATTAGCTACCCATTTAGAGAATCATAAAGAAACAATAATCTTAGCATCATAAATTTTCTTTACCTCTTTCTTGGTCAGTGGAAGTAACAAGGGGTTTATCCATCTCAAATTTTGTTTGAAAGGTTTATGATCTTCCTTGAGAGGGAGAAAATGATGGATCACCTTAGTGTCATACACCTTCAAATCATGATCATAGATCCATGCGAAAACATCGGGGAACTCCCTCATGAGCTTGATGTAGTCCCGATTCACTTTTTGGTTGAGTGTCTTCGATAAATTGATCATTTTGGGATTCTCCTCAGTCTCGATGTTGTAGTATTCCACATCGTCTTCATTTTCAATAATGTTGGGGGTTTTATCCACGTCATTTTCGTGAAAAATATTTTCCAGCAACACTAACCCCTTCGGAATGGTGTTATTTTTCAGTTGTATTATGTCCCTTCCCGCGATTTTGTTTTGTAAAGGGTCATCATTACTGCACACATCCGTTCTCCCATATTCATCGCAATAGTCTTCATCATCAATGTTTATGTTAGCGAACTCATTGTCCTAAAAAACCTACCAGTATTTGATATTATCAGGAATTACCGGCCTGTGTTTGACTTCAATCTTGTATTTTTGTTTGGGAAGATGGGGATTTTGAAAACCAAGGCTGAGGTGGCCAGCGCATCAACAATCGGATTTTTCTCCCATGGGATAACTTATATGTCATACTCCAAAAAATCTTCACGGAGGTCCAGCGCCAAGTTCCTGTATGCTCTCAGCCTGGGGTGCTTCATCTGATATATGCCTTTAACCTGGTTTATGACCAATTCAGAGTCTCCTCACACTTCTATCCTCTTTCTGTGTAATTATTTCAACACCTTCAGGCCCATAATTAGCACCTCGAACTCGACTATGTTGTTTGTGCACTCGAATGTGAGCTTGTATGAGCGCAACTTTGTGCCCATTTCAGGGGGGGTTACCCACACGTCGACCCTAGCCCTTTCATTACTGACCCCTTTGTCTAAACCCATGTCATGTATCCCCTTTTCCACGTGGTCCTCCTAGTTAGAACACTCTTCTTCTTTTTGACAGTTTCTTCATCGACTGCCATGATGGTTGTTGGCTCTTCTTCTTCAAAACTCATATCATTATGGAATATAGAAGAACCAACCTTAGTGTCGATAGAGTATATGGGATGGTTGTTTGGATACGTCTTGCTTCTCACAATGTACTTCAACAACACATCTCTATACAACCGTCTGTCCTGGCCAAAGATCGGAATGGTGGCATATGACATGTCCATTTGCAGAGTTCCCTTTAGCTTTTCAGCCCATGATTTGGACAGTAGCATGCAAAAATTTGGGGGTATGTCCACCACGACCATGTCCATAACCATGTTCTTCGAAGGGATCTAGGCCAGTGACACGACCAAATATTTAATGAGACCTAGGCACTTAACTTTCCTCGAGTCAAAAGAGAAAAGTTCCTTGTAAGGTCTAGTGATATCCAAACCTAGTTCATCCATCATCACCTTTGGCATGAGGTTGTGCGACATGCCAGAATCCAACATGGCATTATGAAGGGTCATGTCTTGAACCTTCAAACTGATGTAGAACAGAGGGACTTCCTCAGTATCACTTGTCTCCTCAATGCACAAACTAAACATAATAGCAGGGTGATCATCTTGAACATTCAGAGTTTCAGGGGTCCCTCCCATTTTCATCATTTTAATAATATGCTCTCGGTATTCACCCTTTTTGAAAAGTTTTTTGAAGGGGATAGATATTTTGATTTTATCCATTTCATGTTCAAAGTTAAAGGGAGGATAGACTTTCTCTACCTATTTTCCTCCTACTTCTCGGTTTTCTTCCAGAGTTTTCTTCAGGGACTCCTTCAACTTTGCCTTTTCCATCGCATCCTTGTTCGTGCTATTCAAACTTGGTCGGATTTTGGAAGGGGTGTTTGATGAAGGTTTCCTTACGATATTTGTCTGCTGAGGCTCGATGGATGCTTATTTTCTCCTAAGGTTATATTTCTTTTGGAACTGCATGATGGCGTGCTGATAACCCTTTCTGAACTCTTCTGTTTCCTAGGACAGTGCATCATTAGTTTCACCAATACATGCATCATTCTTCTCCAACATAACACCGTCACTTCTTCTCATGTACCGGTCATTTTCTCTCTTCGTTAGAAACATGGGTGGATTATTGTCATCGCAACAATGCATTTGGCCTTCGAACATTTGATCAAAGTCTTCATTCGCGTATTTTTTTTGGAAGGGAGGCCTTGTTTACTGGTCTCCTTGATCTCTCTACTCCCTCTATTCCATTTTCTTGATCTAAGGGACTTGACCCCTTCTGAGGTTCTGGTTTCACGGTTGGGGGTCCTGCTACTCTCGGGCGGCGGGTCTATTTCCCACATACATTTTATCCATGAGTTTCTCCATAGTTCTCATCATTAAGTCGAAATTTTCATTTGTAGATCTCGATGTTAATGGTTGCGCATCTCCTTGGGGCCTCTTATTGCCTCTGTTGAATCTTTGTTTGATATTCCCCGAGGCCATCATATTTACCTCGACTTCGATTTCATTGCTCATTATCATGTCTAGACTTGATGATCTTCTTTCTCTCAACAACAAGGAGTAATCATTGTCGAAAGAGTCAGCGTATCGCAACTGTGCAACCCCGGGAGGTGGCTGGACTTCTTCCAGAATCGAGTTATAAACTTTCATGAAACTGGCTAAGAATTCTTGCAGCGTATCCCCCGACACCTTATTCAAGTTGTTGTAATGTGTCAACAACTGCAAGGGATTATTCTTGTCTCCCCATCTATTGATGACCGACGTTTCGAACGCGAAGAAATCTTGAATACTCATTGGTCGTAGGGATTTGAACCACTTCCTCACCTCCCCTGCAAAAATCTTCTCGAACAAACTCATTTTCACGTTTTCACAGTCCACCTCCTCTAGGTCAACAAATTCGTTGAACCAATCCAAATGCTTCTAGGCTGAAACATTCCCTTCAGCGTCGTAGAGCTTATTCCTCTGGCTGTAATTTTGAGGCAAGTCATGCAATTGAGCTGGAAGAATGAGAGGGGAGAATCTGGCATCCATGGCTCTATGAGGATTTTGGGTTTGGGGGATATTATTAGACATCATAGCTTGGAATATCTTATGGTCGAAAACTATCTCATCTAAGCTGGTTTCCGACTTAGACCTGAACAGGGTTTGCTCAAAAAAATTGTCAATCTCAAGGTCGTTGATGCTTTGCGCATCATATTTAGGCAAAGAAACACTTATGTCCAGGTAATAGAACAAGTCCAACATTTTCTCTCTAGTCCTATGCAAAATTTTCTCGCGGTCGTACATAGGCTCTGTAGGGTTTTAGTCAGGATTTTCTCTAGTGTAGATCGTCTTCAGAGCCAGGGTTCCTGAACTACGCTACTTGGAGCTACTGGTATTTTTTGACTGGAGTCACTAGGGTAAAGGTTTCATCCGGTATGGATGTTTGTCCCTCGATTACCCTCAGGGGTCAAACTACAACGTAAGTCATTATTGCGGGGAAAATATATTCAATTTCGTTCCCCGGTAGCGGCGCTAGAATGTTAGCACTCCATAAATATGTTCGGATGATAAACAAACGATGAAGGTAACTTTTTCAACCAAATTTGAGACCCAAAACTAGCCTTTCAGATTTGGAGAGGGCTCTCTCGACAGACATGATCTCCGCGTGGGATATGTCTCTTAAAACAATGGCTACATTTAACACCTTTGATATAATGGGTTATGGTTATATTGGCGCAAGGAAGTAATACTTGGGATATGGATTCAATTCGAGAAAATGATAGAAATAAATGACTTGGTGACTAAACTTGAGAGGATAAGGCTAAACGGGCAACAGTCTTCAGTGTAAAATCATAATGTGGCGGGGAGAAAATAGAGGAAGTAACTCGGAGCATTGCTACGGGTGAATTCAGACTTAAATTTTAGAAGAAAATATTTTGTCTAATTGGCACGAACAAGGGGCGATGTGCAGTGAATCCACATGTTCGAAAATTGGTTCTGAAATACACAGAAAAAGATATGGAAAGAGATAACAGGAAGAACATATGCAAGAAAGAGAAAACAATACATCCAACTGCTACAATTAGAATCTTTTCATCAAATTTATAGGACTTTTTCATTAAGCTTAAGTCAAACTAAAATTACATACAATAGCTATCGTTTATACCAGTTTTTCCAACCAACCGGGCTTACATCGAAAAGATAAAATATATAAACGAGGACGCCGCTTGGGATACCCTAGTCTTCTAACTGGTATCTCTACAAACTAAGGAACCGAGTATTTTGTGTTACAAAACTTTTCATATGATTTTTTCCAAAAATAGAAAAATAAACATATGGCAACATCAAAATCCTTATAATCCGCCACTGGGATTTGGTTTGTCGATCGTATATTTGGGTAGACAAGCGTTTTTCAGAGTGTCATTGTCTGTTGTAATGACTTTGATATTCTACTGCGTGTTCATATGTTGGGGGGAAGTGTTCACAAAAAGTGGATGTAGACAGTGACGACCGTTACTAAAATGGTGAAATTCCTTGGGCGATGTTTCCTTAAAAATTTCTAAGATTTTCCTTATGTTTGCGCATACAAGAAAAAACTCGGCTAGTCTTGTTTTTTCTACTTGCTGGAGAGAGTTGCGCGGGCTATCTCTTCGACAGCTTCGCATTCCCTGGAGTGTCTAACATTCCTCTCTTCCAACAGTCGTTGTGCTTCATGCAGATATAAAATCCTGACCTGTGCCTCCCACAGTTGTCTTTTTAGCCACATTGCGTTCCCCTCGTGATCTTGTGTTGTTGATGCTTTTGTGATATCTGTCACCAGTTGCTGCCTTAGTTCCCTGTTTTCTTGGTACAATTCGACAATAGATAGATTTTCTTTCTTCAGCTGTTGAGATTTCTCTTGATGATTTTAGACTGAGGCATCCATCCTCCTCGTCCCTCTCCTGCTTTCTCCGATGATAATTTCCAAAGGCTCCAAGCGGACGACGCGCATAAGTAATCTTTCAGCGATCGATCGTGCGCGCAACTCATCGGAAAGTTTATTTTCCACATATTCCTTGTTCTTTCTTGATCTGATTCTTCTCTGAGGCATCCTCTACTAATGAGACAAGGTTTCCACTATCCTTCCTTGTTGGGCATTTTCTTCCTTCCTGGGGATGCCCATTCTGAGTGAAAATAAATCCTAATCGCTCTGGGGCTCGAGTCTCACGATCCTGCCACCGTGTGTACCCTACTTCATGTTCTGATAGGTCACCATAGCGCGACCAGTATGTGTCTTGTGCATAGTGTATTCGAGCGGATGCCCAAGATGGGGAATTCGATCGACCTTGATCTATGGGATAACTCACAGACGAAGGCTGAATCTAAATTCCTGAATGTCCTGGGTGAAAAACCTCTGGTATTTATAACTGATTGGGAGGAAAAGAGAAACATGTAAAAGGGAACTGAATTCATGGTGACTAGATGTTCCAAATTGAATCGCAGATATTCCATAACACCTCCCTGTGTGCAAAGCACATGCGATAAGGTTTTCAGGGCATACGTGATGCGAACACCACGATTTTTCATTCCTTTGGTCTTCATGATGAATCGATAATAGTCACAACATTTACCAACACGACTTCCATTAAATAACTGACTCGACCTGGGGCACGTAGAGACTAATTTTTCTGGTACCCGACCTTCTGGAAAGGACATGCCCGTACCGTTTACGCATGTTTTTGACTCTGACATCCCTACCTGTTTCCAAGCACCAACTGAACACTTACTGACTTTGACCCTTTCATTTCTACTTACCTGGCTTCACATGTTTGGACACATGGGCCATTACTCGACTGAAAACCGACTCTAAACGGAAGGAAAAATGGCGGCGCTAATAGCTGGCTCCAACGAGGATGCTATCCTCCCCACGAGGTAGCAAAGAACATTAGACCAGGTGCCTGACCATTGGGCCTTATTTTGACTCTTCAACATTGCAATATGAAAAACAGGATGCAACCTAGACTTATCGACATAGTTTCTAAAAAGACTTAGCATCCAACTCAGGGCCTTCACTTCAGGATTCAATTTTATGTTGACCTACTGATTTGACACAAAAATAAAAATACTATTTACAATGACCGATGGCTTAAACAAAATTTATTTCATTAGATAATGCTTGAGGAACCTGCCATTTAAAGGCCCCCAACCAATGCATTCTCCATTTAGTTCTTCCAGAAAATAAGCATTATTCCTTGATGTGCGTCGATTCTGAATGGACCCGTCCACAGGTTATCAAAAATTTTGTGCTTTCCTTTGTCCTCAATCCTCGCATCCCATCTCAACACTATATCACCTAGCCGAAAATCCTTTGGCTTGGAACGCTTGTCAAAATATTTCTTCATCCTTTCCTGGTGGAGTTGTGATCAATGGTACACTTGTTCCCTCATATGTTGTGTGTGAACCAACTAGTTTATTCTTCTATGCGTGTCATTTGGCTCGACCTCCTTCTCTTCCAACAATTTTCTGACGGGCAACCCTAGTGTAGTAGGGAAAATTGCATCTGTATCATATACAATTTGGAAAGGCAATGTTGAAATGGAATTCTTGGTGGTAACCCGATCTGCCCACAGTGCGTATATTATATTTTTATGCCAAGATTTCTTATTATCCTCCAGTAGCCTTTTGATTATCCTGGTTAGAATTTTATTCAAGGATTCTGCTAACCCGTTTCCTTGTGGGTAGTACGTCGTAGAATGCTCGAGGGTTATATTGTCCTAAATTTTTTTTTCCAACCCCTTAGACTTGAATGCGGCCACATTATCTGTTATGATTTTGACGGGACACCTGAACTGTGAAAATATGTTCATCTCCAAGAATTGGATGATTACTGTTCCGGTGGCATGTTTCGTGGGGATTGCTTCTATCCATTTTGTGAAATAGTTAGTGGTCATGAGTATCCATTTATTTCCCCTGTCAAATCCAAACCCCACTACATGAATGATGCCTCGATTGAGATTCGCTTTAGTGGCAGGGGTTGCAGCTTCCTTCTCCCATCGAAAATCTGAGATTCGTGACAGCTGGAGACTTCTTTGTACATGTCTGCGAAGATGGTAGGCTAATAGTAACCTTCCCTTAGTATTTTGTGGGCGGTGGTTTTCCAGTAATGGTGTCCCTCACAATCGCCTTTGTGAAATTATTTTGTGGCTCGCTTCGCATCATTCTCCAAAAAATAGCTCAACAACATTCCCTGTGATCTTTCCAGTAGAGTGAGTTGTTCAGGATGTAGAACTTAACCGCTTTAAGATTGAGAAATCTGGCCTTAGTCTTACTAATGCCTGGAGGGGCCTGGAGATTGTTCAATACAAATATGATATTGACATACTACGACGAATCGACAAACTCCTGGGACACTAGCGCAACCCTTTCTTCTTGAGGACTATCTGACAGATCAGCGATGGAATTCATTCCCACCGCGTCACAGTCTAACTGCGCCATTGGATTCGCTAGGCATTGACCCTTAATTAATTTTGTAGGCTTGATCTCCTAGTTATATTCCAACATGGCCGCTATCCACTTGCCACTCCTTCCTTTGGGGTCAGGCTGAGTCTGGATATCCTTTACTGAGTTGTTGGGCACATAAGCAATGACATGGGAATGCAATATGTATGTCCTGAACTCCTTCAAATCCTTCACTAAAGAGTATTCTTGTTTTTCCATGATGTCGTACCTTATTGGAGAATCCCGCAGTGTCTTACTGAAATAGACTATAGGATTCTCGAAGTCTTGTTTGTCTTTCTGTAGCATCATGCTAGCAATTGTATGCTCTGAGGCGAATGAAAAAAATATGAAATCCTTCATGAAATCTGGACTAGATAGCATAGGTGATTTAGTCAATGTTGCCTTGATATATTTGAACAATTTCTTGGCCTCCAGGTTCCACTTGATCTCACTTGCCTTCCTGAGCATGCAAGTGATATGCTTTATAATCTCTGCCAGATTTGGGATGAATCTCCTCAAGAAGTTTACCTTTCCCAGGAAGGATTTCACTTCTTTTTTACTGCGCAGAGTGTCGATCTTCAGGATTCCTTCCACCCTACTGGGGTCTATATTGATTCCTTCCCTTGAGATACTATGTTGCAACATCTTCCCTTCTTCCACCCCGAAGTGTGATTTCTTAGGATTCAACGATATTCTAAACTTCCTGCACTTCTGGAAAACTTTATTCAAGTGCTTGAGGTGTTGTTCGTCGGAGGTAGAGTACACTGTGATGTTGTCCAGATAGATCACAATGAACCTATCATTTTCATTAGAAAACACAATGTCCATTTCCCTCTTGATAGTGGCTCCAACGTTCCTCAGGCTGAAAGGCATCTTCGCATACATGACTGTCCCCCATGGAGTTGTGAAAGTTGTTTTTTCTATGTCATCTAGGTGGACCATGATCTGATTATACCCCAAAAAACTATCCAGCATGGACATCTTCTGGGACCCCACCACCTTTTGCAGGATGTAGTCCATTTTGGGAAGAGGATAGTGGTCCTTGAGGGACACCTTGTTTAAATTTCAGAAGTCTAAAAACAGTCTTATCTCACTGCTCTTCTTTCTCACGAGCACCAAATTAGCTACCCATTTAGAGAATCACAAAGAAACAATAATCTTAGCATCGAAAAGTTTCTTTACCTCTTTCTCGATCAGTGGGGGGGTTTATATATCTCAACTTCTTTTTGAAAGGTTTCTGATCTTCCTTGAGAGGGATAACATTGTCATTGTTGGATCACCTTAGTGTCATACACCTTCAAATCATCATAGATCCATGGGAAAATGTTGGGGAACTCCTTCATGATCTTGACGTAGTCCCTCCTGACTTTTGGATTGAGCTTCTTCGATAACTTGATCATTTTGGGATTCTCCTCAGTCTCGACGTTGCAGTCTTCCACGCCATCTTCATTTGCGATGATCTTGGGGTTTTTAGCCACGTCGTTTTCGTCAAAAATATTTTCCAGCGGCACTAACCCCTTTGGAATGGTGTTATTCTTCAGTTTTATTATCTCCCTTCCCATGATTTGGTTTTGGAAAGGTTCGTAATTACTGCACACATCTGCGCTTCCGTCTTCATCACAATAGTCTTCATCATCAATGTTTATGTTAGCGAACTCGTCGCTCATCTAAAGAAATATTTCTACCTGCTTATCATCCTCAAACACCTGTCAGTATTTGATATTATCAGTTACTACCGACCTATATTTGACTTTAATCTTGTATTTTTTGTTTGGGAAGATGGGGATTTTGAAAACCAAGGCTGAGGTGGCCAGCGCATCGATGATCTGATTTTTCTCCCTTGGGATAACAGATATGTCATACTCCAAAAAATATTTGAGGAGGTCCAGCACTAGGTTCCTGTATGCTCTCATTATGGGGTTCTTCCTTTGAATATGCCTTTAACCTAGTTTATGACTAGTTTAGATTCTTCGCACACTGCTATCCTCTTTGCCCCTAATTCTTTCAACATCTTTCGGCCCAGAATCAACGCCTCGTACACGGCCATGTTGTTTGTGCATTCGAAAGAAAGCTTGTATGAGCACAACTTTGTTCTTGTTTCAGGGGGGTTTACCAACACGCCAGCCCCAACCCCTTCTTTTCTGACCACGCCATCGAAATTCATGTCCCATATCCCTTGTTTTGTGCAGTCCTTTGATTCGACGCACTCTGATTATTTCCATGCAGTTTCTTCATCGGCTGCCATGATGGTTGTTGGCTCTTATTATTCAAAACTTAGATCATTTTAGAATATAGAAGAACCAACCTCAGTGTCGATGGAGTATATGGGATGGTTGTTTGGCTGCGTCTTTCTTCTCACCATGTACTTCAGCAACATTTTTCTATACAGCTGTCTGTCCTGGCCAAAGATCGGAATGGTGGCATATGACATGTCCATTTGCAGAGTTCCCTTTAGCCTTGTATCCCATGATCTGGACAACAACATGCCAAAATTTGGGGGTATGCCCGCCATGACCACCTCCATCACCATGTTCTTTGAAGGGATCTGGGCCAACGACACAACCAAATTTTTAATGAGACCCAGGCACTTGAATTTCCTCAAGTCAAAAGAGAAAAGGTCCTTGTAAGGTCTAGTGTTATCCAAACCCAGTTCATCCATGATCACCGTTGGTATGAGGTTGTGCGATGCGTCAGAATCGAGCATGGCGTTATGCAGGGTCATGTCATGAACCTTCAAAATGACATAGAATGAAGGTACGTCCTTAGTATCATTTGTCTCCTCAACACACAGACCAAACAGAATAGTAGGGTGATCATATTGAACATTCAGAGTGTTAGGGGTCCCTCCCATTTTTAGAATTTTAATAATTTTCTCCCAATATTTACCCTTTTTGATAAGTTCATTGAAGGGGACTAAGATTTTGATTTTATCCATTTCTTGTTCAAATTTAAAGGGAGGACAGACTTTATCTACCTCTTTTCCACCCACTTCTCGGTTTTCTTCCGAAGTTTTCTTGGGGGCCTCCTCCTTCAACTTTTCCTTTTCCATCTCATCCTTGTTTGCATTCTATGGCCTTGGTCGGCTTGTGGAAGGGGTGTTTGCCAAAGGTTTCCTTACGGGATTCCTCTGTTGAGGCTCGGTGGATGCTTCTTTTCTCCTGAGGTTATATTTCTTCTGGAACTATATGATGGCATTCTAATAACCCTTTATGAACTCTTTCATTTTCTATAATAATGTGTCATCAATTTCCCCAATCCATGCATCGTCCATCTCCATCATAACACCATTTCTTCTGCTCATGTATCTGTCATGTTCTCTCTTTGTCAGAAACATGCGCGGATTCTTGTCATCGCAACAATGCATTTGGTCCTCGAACATTTGATCGAAGTCTTAATCCATGTAGTTTTTTGGAATGGAGGTCTTGTTTGTTGGTTTCCTTGATCTCTTTGATCCCTCTGTTCCCTTTTCCCGATCTGAGGGACTTGACCCCTTTTGAGGTTCTATTTTTGGGGTTGGGGGTCCTTCTACTCCTGAACGACAGGTATGTTTCCCACAGACATTTTCTCCATCAGTTTCTCCATAATTCTCATCATTAAGTCAAACTTTTCATCTTTGGATCTCGATTTTGATGATTGTGCATCTCCTTGGGGCCTCTTATTGCCTCTGTTGAATCTTTGTTTGATATTCCCCTAGGCCATCATATTTACCTCAAATTCGATCGCATTTCTCATTATCGCGTCTAGACTTGGTGATCTTATTTCTGTCAACAACAAGGAGAAATCATTGTTGAAAGAGTCAATGTATCGCAACTGTGCAGCCCCGGGAGGTGGCTGGACTTATACCAGAATCAAGTTATAAAATTTTATGAAACGGGTTGAGAATTCTTGCACCGTCTCCTCTGACGCCTTCTTCATGTTATTGTACTGTGTCAACAATTGCAAGGGATTCTTCTTGTCTCCCCTTATACTGATGATCAACATTTTGAACGCAACGAAATATTGAATACTCACTAGTCGTAGGGATTTGAACCACTTCCTCACCTCCCCTGCAAAACTCTGCGAGAACAACCTCATTTTCGCGTCTGCATAGTCCACCTGCTCCAGGTCAACGAAGTCATTGAACCAATCCAAATGCTTCTCAGATGAAATGTTACCTTTAGCGTCGTAGACCTTAATCCTCTGGTTGTAATTCTGAGGCAAGTCATGCAGTTAGGCTGGCAGAATGAGAGGGGAAAATCTGGCAGCTATGGCTCTAGGAGGATTTGGCGTTTGAGGGATATTATTAGATATCAGAGCTTGGAATATATTTTGGTCGAAAACTATCTCGTCCAATATGGTTTCTGACTTAGAACTGAATAGGGTTTACTCAAAACACGTGTCAAACCGAAGGTCGTCGATGTTTTTTACGTCGTCTTTAGGCAAGGACAAAATTCTGTCTAGGTAATCGAACGGGTTTGATTCTTTCTCTCTAGTCCTGTGCATAATTTTATCGGGGTCTTACACAGGATCTGTAGGGTTTGGGTCAGGATTTTCACTAGCATAAATCATCTTCAGAGCTAGGGTTCCTGAATTGCACTACTTGGAGCTATTGGTATTTTTTGAATGGAGTCGCCAGGGTAAAGGTTTTAGCTAGTATGGATTTTTTCCCCTCTGTTACCCTCAGGGATCAAACTATAGCGTTATTCGTTCTCCTAGTGAAAATCTATTCAATTTCGTTCCCTAGCAACGACGCCAGAATGTTAGTACTCTGTAAATATGTTCGGTTAATAAATATACGACGAAGGTAAATTTTTCAACCAACTTTGAGACCTTAAACTAGCCTTTCATATTTAGAGAGGGCTCTCTCGAGAGGCATGATATCCAAGTGGGATATGTCTCTTAAAATAGTGGCTAGATTTAACACCTTTGATATAATGGGTTCTAGTTATATTGGCACAAGGAAGTAAGAGTTGGGCTATGGAGTCGATTCGAGAAAATGACATAAACAAATGACTTGATGACTAAACTTGAGAGGATAAGGCTAAGCAAGCAATAGTCTTTAGTGTAAAGTCATAATGTTGTAGGGAGAAAACACAGGAAGTAACTCGGAGCACCACAGCGGGTGAATTTAGAATTAACTTTTAGAAGAAAACGTTTTGTCTAAGTTGAGCAAACAAGGGGCGATGAGCAGTGAATCGATAGGTTCAAAATAGATAGAAAAATATATGGAAAAAGATAACAGGAAGAACATACACAAGAAATGGAAAATAATACATCAAACTGCTACAATTAGAATCTTTTCATCAAAGTTACAGGACTTTTTCATTAAGCTTCAATTGATGCTTTCATCATCTTAGTCTCCACCTATTGCCTTAGTTCCCTATTTTATTGGTATAGTTCGGTGATGGATAGATTTTCTTGCTTCATTTGTTGAGTTGTCTCTTGATCATTTGAGCCTGAGGCATCCATCCTCCTTGTCATGCTCTTGCTTTCTCGGTTGATACTTTCCAAAGGCTCGAGGCGAACGATGCACATAAGTAATCTTTCAGCGATCGATCGTGTGCGCAGCTCCTATGAAAGTTTAGTTTCCACAAATTCCTTGTTCTTCCTTGGTCTGCCTCTTCTCCAAGGTATCCGCTACTAAGGAGACAAGTTTTCCATCATCCTTCCTTCCTGCGCAGTTTCTTCCTTCCTGGGGATGTCTGTTCTGAGCGAAAATGAATCCCAATTACTCTAGGGCTCAGGTCTTGCGATCCTACCCTTCTTTAGGTTCTAAGAGGTCATCATAGTGCGACCAATATCTATCTTTCACGCAGTGTATTCAAGCGGATGCCCAAGATGGGCAATTCAATCAACCTTGATATGTGGGAGAACTCACAAACGAATCCTGAATCTGAATTCGTGAACGTCATGGGTGAAAAACCTCTGGGATTTATAAATGATTAGGAAGAAAGGAGAAACGTTCCAAAGGGCACTAAATTCATGGCGACTAGATGTTCCAAATCAAATCACAGATATTCCATAACACCTACCTGTGTGCAAAGTACATGCGATAATGTTTTCAGGGAATACGTGATGCGAATGCCGCGATTTTTCATTCCTTCAGCCTTCTTGATGAACCAATAATGGTCACAACATTTATGGACACGACTTCCATTAAGTAACTGATTCGACTTGGGGCACGTAGAGACTAATTTTTCCGATACCCGACCTTCTGGAAACAACATGCCTGTACTGTTTACGCATGTTTTTGACTCTGACATCCCTTCCTGTTTACGAGGGCCAACCGACCACTTGTTGAATTCAACCCTTTCATTTATACATACCTGACTTTACATGTTTGTACACATGGTCCATTACTCGACTGAAAAATGACTCTAAACGAAAATAAAAATGGTGACGCTAATAGAGAGGAAGTTTCAGCTTCGGTATGCAAAGGTGGGTCAGATAAAGGGGGATCTCCAGGGATGCACAGCTTGGTGCAGATCATCGAAATGACAGATTCAAGCTGGGTAGTCATGTCTTGTTTGATTTTCGTGATCAAGGCATCGATGGAGGACTGCATGTCTGTATTGATTGAGGAAATATTGGCACTGAGTTGTCTCACTTCTTGTTGGGTCTCTGTGAATTTATATTGCAAGGTATTGAAGAAATATTCGAAGTCTTGGCTACGCGTATGGGCCATGATGACTAGGGAACCGAAAAAGGGTGGGTGGGGTCAAACAATTTGCTGAAAAATGATAGGTATGAATGTGATAAGGCAAAAGAGATAAATTCAATGGAATAGGTCTCAAATAATGGTGCAAAAATTTCCAGAATTTTTTTTTACACCTTCCAATTTATACTCCGGTCTGAAGGATACTGCAGTGATGAAATTCCCAAATGCTTAACGAGGAACAAATGTGTAGTGATTTGGCAACTCGAACACAGTTGTATGGAAATAGATCATGTCTGTTTTATTTTTTGTTTCCGTCCCCAAGGGTTAGGTATTCAAGGATTCTACAGACAAGGGTTTTCCCTGTGCTATATCCCTATGATATACGTGCAGGGTCCAACAATAGTACTCGGCCCAATATCTCAGGGAACCAACTAAGGAGGGTAGACCATGCCCTTAGTCGTACTACCCAACTACCTAGGTACTAGAGAGTATATTCCTAAGTGTTGTTCTCGGTGGAACTATAGCAGTCAGGAAGCCGATTGATTCATCTAAAGAGGTCTTCAAGAAATCTAGGTTGATCCGTACATAGGTGTTGTCTGATGTGCTACCACTTGAAGGGGTACCAACATGGGTTGCAAGGGTGGCCAACAGATGTGCGCTTAAGTACCACCTGTATTTCCTGCGTGTATGAATCCATCAACTGCAGGTTTATGTGCGTAACAACAAATATATTTGGCTTAAATATGTTGGAATACATCTCTACCCTGAAAAAAAAATTAACCCACAATTTTTTGCCGAGGAAAGTGCTCTAATACCACTTGTAATATTCTAGATATAAAAAAGTATGCAGAACATAAATAAAATGCTAGAAATGGTAGATAAACAACAATATAACCATAAAAACACCACAATAACACCAAAATGATATCAGAATAACACCAGAAAGAGCACTTCGATTACTGAGAACAATGTTCACTTGCCTCTTCAAGGGGGCAACCTCCAGTTGAGTAGATATCCATTATAATAATATCCAAGACAACAGTTCTCATACCCTCGAATCCTATGTATATTAAATATGTCTATCAAAAGAACTATCTAGAGGAATATCCTTCTAGAAGTGGAAGATTCTATTAGGTCTTCTTACATTCGACTTATTCTTCCTTATTGGCCTTATTAATATTGAACTTTATTACATCGGAATATATTATTATACCTATGTGAGGGGTTAGGTCCCTAGAAAGTTTGACCATTAGTATGGGGATGATAAGTTGTGTTGATATGCAATTGGGTGCCTTGTAGCTTGAACAGTTCTTGATAAAAATTGTTGGTGAAATTTGGGTCACGATCATAAACAATAGAATGTGGCATGTCATGAAGCTTGAAGACCTAATCCATGAAAATTTGAGCCACAGTGGATTTTGTAAATGGGTGTTTAAGAGAACATAAATGAGCATACTTGGAAAGGCAATTGACAACCACCATGATGACTGATTTATTTTCCGATTTAGGTAAGCCTACAATAAAATCCATAGAGATATCCCGCCAAATAGTAGGTGGAATTAGAAGTAGTTGTAGTGTGCTAGGAGATTTTACTGTTTCACCCTTATTGCATTGGCGCACATCACATTCAACCACAAAATTACGAACGTCTTGTTCCATACTATCCCATAAAAAAGAACATTTGACCCTGTCATAGGTTTTGGTAAACCCTGAGTGCCCAACTGTGGGTGTAGCATGAAGCTCAGAAAGTACCGTGGATTTAAGTTTTGACATTTTACTTAAATACAAATGGCCTCTGGATCGAGCTCATCATGGTTCCAAGAGTACCCTGGGGAAACTGGAGAATTGGACTGCAATTGTTGTATCAGATGCAAACTTTTGGGATCATGTAGCCATTCCTGGTGAATGACTTGGAGCCAATCTGGTACAATGAAGGAGAGAGAAAAAAAGGACCCTTCATCTTCATATTTTCGAGAAAGTGCATACACAACCACATTGTCTTTTCCTTTCCTGTAAATGATCTCATAATCACATCCAAAGAGCTTAGTCACCCATTTTTGTTGTTCTTGGGAGGAAATGCATTGTTCCAGAAAATACTTGAGGCTTTGATGATTTGTCTTAATTTGGAAGCGTTGCCCCAATATATAAGGGCACCAAAGATCAATGACATGCATAATAGCCAACATTTCCTTTTCATAGATTGATTTTCCCAAATTTCATTCAGACAATTGTCTATTGGTAAAGGCCAAAGGTCGACCCTCTTGCATATGGACAACGCCAATTCCTTTCCTTGAAGCATCACATTCCAGGACAAAGGTCTTTGTGAAATCAGGAAGTGCCAGGACTGGAGTGGTGCACATGGCCATCTTCAATATTTGAAAAGCCTGAGCAGCTTTTGGATTGCAGGTGAAAGAATTCTTTTTAAGGAGTGTAGTGAGCGGGGACGCAATCTTTCCATAATTCTTAACAAACTTGCGATAATAACCTGTTAAGCCCAGAAATCCACGCAATCTTTTGAGAGTCTTTGGGTGAGGCCAGTCTAGGATAACTTCAATATTTTTAGGATCCACCCTAATGCCATGATTTCCAACAAGATGACCCAAGTACTCGACTTCTGTGGCGCCAAAAGAACATTTAGATTGTTTCAGGAAAAGTTGGTGCTGAGAGGGTAGATTGAAAACTCGATCCACATGAGAAATATGATATGTCCAGGTTTTTCTATAGATGAGGATATCATCAAAGAAAAATAAGACAAAATGATGGAGAAAAAGATGGAAGACATGATTCATGAGGCTTTGGAAAGTGGATGGAGCATTACACAAACCAAAGGGAATGACCAAAAACTCATAGTGGCCCTCATTTGTTCTAAAGGCAATCTGAGGAATGCCTACCTCCTTCATACAGATATGGTGGTATCCAGAATGAAGATCAAGTTTAGTAAAGAACTGGGTGCCACTTAATTCATCCAGGAGTTCATCAATGACAAGAATGGGAAATTTGTCTTTAATGGTGAGTTTTTTGAGGGCACGGAAATCAGTAAACATGCACCAAGATCCTTCTTTCTTCATGACCATGACCATAGGAGAAGAGTATGGGCTTGTACTAGGGTGGATAACACCTATGTTAAGAAGTTCTTGAACAATTTTCTCAATTTCATTTTTTTGGGAAAACGGGTGATGATAGGGACGGATATTGGGAGGAAGGCTTCTTGGGACAAGAGGAATGGAATGATCATGAACACCATGAGAAGGAGGGAGTCCCTGGGGAGTGGAAAAAACCACTTGATTTTTAGAGAGGATGGATTAGAGGTCCTGCGGCATAGAGGGTGTCTCAGTTTCTTGTATGGCATGGAGTTGGGAAATAACGCCCGAATCACCTTTTTTGAGAGGCTTTTCCATGCGATGGAACTAATGATTTCAGGGGAATCGACGATGATACCTTGTAACTTATATTTCTAGCCTTCCTGTTCGAATTGCATGGTTAATTCCTTAAAATCCATGAGAATGGGACCCAAAGTCCTTAGCCAGTCTGCACCCAACACAATGTCACAACCTCCCTTGTTGATAACAAACATATGAGATTTCAGGTGGTAGACAACAATTTGGAGACACACATTTTCACAACGCCCTCCACATTTCATGGACCCGCCATTGGCAATAATGATTTGGAAATTATTGACTGCATGGATATAGAAATTAGTTTCTTGTGCAATGCGGCGATGAATAAAATTATGGGTGTTTCCACTATCAACAAGAATTATAACCTTCCTATGCTTGATGTAGACAATTAGTTTGACGGTTTGGGGAGTAGAGAAGCCCGTGCGAGCATTTAGGGAAATGACCGGTTCTACTTCGGGAGGGTGTGAGGGAGGAGTAATGTCGGTGGGTTTAGGTGACTCAGATATAAGGGGAGCTTCAACAAGCTCTTCAGAAAAATCCACCGAGATGGCCATAAAAAGTTTTTGTTCCTTACACTTGTGTCCCGAAAATTATTTTTCATCACAATTACAACAAGGGCCTTTGAGTTGGCGTTCAACCATTTTGGCCCTGGTCAATTTTTGGATCTTTAGTGGAGTAGAAGGAGGAGTGGGATTTAATGAATTAGTGCGAGGAATAAAGGGGGTTTTCTTGTTTTGAGAAGAGACAACATGGTGTGCTTCCTTAGCTTGTTTAGTATCCTCTGCCCAACTCTAAGCCCGAGCCATGAGGACATGGGCACGAATCTCAACCTTGAGGCCACTGATAAAAAATTCTCGGAAAAGAGCATCAGACATGCCCTCTGTATGAAAATCAAGTCACTCAAAATAAGCTATAAAGTCTTCCACTGTGCTAGGTTGTTTCAACTTTGTCAAATGGCCTAAATGGTTGGTGTCAGTGTCAAAGCGTTCATAAATCTCTGCCACAAGGTGTGTCCAAGCAACATACCCTTGACAGGCAGTTTTTATCCATTGCCACCATTGCCAATGTTCTTGATCTAGATGGAGAACACCATATTGGAGTTTGGATAAGTCATCTGTAATGTCATCCAAAGAGAAACAATATTCAATTTGAGTTTCCCAACCAGTGGGATCTGAGTCATCAAATTTGGTCATATCCACCCACAGAAGGCGTAGGTCATGCTGAAAGTGATGGGGATGAAAGTTATGGGAATGAGAGGAAGTTTCAACTTCGGTATGCAAAGGTGGGTCAGATAAAGGGGGATTTGCAAGGATATGCATCTTGGTGCAGGTCATCGAAGTGAAAGATTCAAGATGGGTAGTCATGTCTTGTTTGAGTTCTTCTTTGAGTTTTGCGATTGAGACAACGATGGAGGAATGCATTTTTTTTATTGATGGTGGGAATATTGGCACTGAGTTGTATCACTTCTTGTGGGGTCTCTGTGAAATTATATTGCAAGGTATTGAAGCGATATTGCAAGTCTTGGCTACGGGTATGGGCCATGATGACGAGGGAACCAAATAGGGGCAGTTGGGGTCAAAAATTTTGCTGAAAAATGATAGGTATGAATGTGATAAGGGCGAAGAGATATATCCAATGGAATAGGTCTCAAATAATGATGAAAAATTTTCCAGACTTTTTTTTACACCTACGGAGTTATACTCCAATCTGAAGAATACTGTAGTGATGAAATGCCCAAATGCTTAGCAAGGAAGAAATGTGTAGTGATTTGGAAACTCGAACACAGTTGCGCGGCAATAGATCTTGTTTGTTTTTTTTTTTTTTTTCCATCCCCAAGGGTTAGGTATTCAAGGGTTCTATAGAAAAGGGTTTTCCCTGTGATATAGATCTCTGATATACGTGTGGGGTCCAACAGTAGTACTCGAACCAATATATCAGGGCACCAACTAAGGAGGCTAGACCATGCCCTTAGCCGTACTACTCGACTACCCAGGTACTAGAGAGTATCTTCCTGAATGTTGTTCTTGGTGACACTATAGAAGTCAGGCAAATGATCGGTTTATCTAAAGAGGGCTTCAGGAAATCTAGGCCGATCCGTATACAGTTTTTGTCTAATGCGCTACCACTCAAAGGGGTACCAACATGGGTTACAAGGGTGGCCAACAGATGTGTGCTTAAGTAACACTTGTATTTCCTACTTGTATGAATCCCTCAACCGCAGGTTTATGTTTGTAACGATAGATCTCTATAGATTAAAGACGTCAGAATACGTCTCTACCCTGAAAAAAATTTACCTACAATTTTCTGTCAAGGAAAGTACTTTGATACCACTTGTAATATTCCAGATATAAAAAAAATGCAAAACAAAAATAAATTCTAGAAATGGAAAATGAACAACAATATAACCAGAACAACACCACAATAATACTGAAATGATAACAAAATAACACCAGAAAGATCACTTCGATTACTAAGAGAAATTTTCACTTGCCTCTTTGAGGGGGCAACCTCCAGTTGAGCAGAGCTCTATTACAGTAATATCAAAGACAACAGTTATAATACCCTCAACTCCTATTTATACTAAATATAACTATCAAAAGAACCATATAGAGGAAGATCCTTCTAGAAGCGGAAGATTCTATTAGGTATTCTTACATTCGACTTATTCTTCCTTATTGTTAGGCCTTATTAATATTGACCTTTATTACATCAGAATATGTTATTCTACCTATGTGAGGGGTTAGGTCCCTAACATTACACGTCTAGGATTTTCAATCATACGAATGCCCCGAGCATCATTCACAATGGTTGGTGACATGCTCTCAGTGTGACTGGCAGAGGCTGGTGTTTCATCTCCCACACGATGCACAGAGGTTGGAGATGTGATGTGAGTATGACTCATGGAGACTAGAGGGGTTCCTGCACCATGACTTGCAGCGATTGGTTGATGGTATTCAAAATGGATTGTAGAGGTTGTTGACCAATCTCCAACATGACTAGCAGGGGTTAGTGATGGAATTCCAATATGACTTGTACGGGTTGGATTAGTGGTGGTGGTTAGTTGTGGCATTTGAGACCAAGGTCTTGGAAAAAACTGGTTTTGAGAAATTGCAGGCCAGGAAGGGTCCTGGGTTACACCTTGTACCTGTCTGGAAAAGTAGTATCCTCCACCTAATTGATCCATAAAGGTTTGTACAGGCATCGTCACTAAAGAAAATGTATGCAAGGAGACAAAGGCATGATAAGGAATATTCAAGTGAGGATATGTGTTTCCCCCATGTTAAGGGGTTCCATGAAGTGGGTATCCCGTACCATAAAATTGATTCCCTCCATATGAAATACCGCAGGACATATGGGGACCTTCCATGGGTAGAGTGTTCATGGGAACTGGCATAGTGATGAAGGATACACATATGGGGTATAATAAGTAGAATAACCACCCATTGGAGTGTTGGCTCCTGAAAACGTGAGGCTAGGATTGGATCCGTAAGAGGGGAAATTCCAACCCCCTACAGTGAGAGTCGTTTGTGGGATAAGACTCCTCTCAAATTAAGACACATATAGCAGAGCCATTGTGCCCATAGATTAATGTATAGACATATTAAGAGGGAAATGATTAGAGACCCAAGTCATGGACTGAGTATCATAATTCTGCATACCATTATGAAATGCAGACGGATTCGTCCCCATGAAATGAGTGAATGTCATGGGGGAGGTAGTGTTAAATGAGGGAGCCAAAGGAACTCCACTATCCATGATAATGACAACTCAAGGAATGATATAAAATCCTAAGGTCAACTAATAATCAAAGAGAACACCAAAATAAAATCAAAAGGCCAATATGCACACAAACAGGATAAAGTGGTTGAAAGGGGACTTCCTCCCTAAAGTATGTATGCCTCTCTCTCGCCCAAGAGGGGCCTGAGAATCCCTGCTAAAGATCAGAGGTATCATAATCAGTTATAAAGGCTCTCATGGGCTTAACAACTAGTTGGTCAGATCCACCCGAAGAGGTAATCCTCCATAAAGGCTATGTGTTTTCCAACCCTTATTTGACCCAGGGTATAGAAAAATCCCTGCAAGTAATCTATGTGGTTCAAAATAACATGATCTAATCTAACAAAATAAAAAAATAAAAATTAAGGAATATGCAGATGACCTTAGCCAACCAAACTCCATGCCACATCATCTTATCTGATCCGAAGATTTTGTATGCCTTCCCTCAAATGTCGGTTGGTTCTGCATGTTTTCCCTTCTCATGCATAGAACACAAAATCACAGATGAACACCTACAAACACATAGAGAACATGCATGCATATAAAGATAACAGACATACGAATACCTACAAACACACAGAGTGTTAGCACCAAAAGTCACCTCTGGATTGCGACAGAGATAAGCCTGACACCCATCATAATTTTATGTCACGAAAAATAAATTTAAAGGAGGTCTAATGGATGAAGTCTCGGGATGGTATCGTTCTAGCTCAGAAAATTGAATCAGAAAGAACAAGTAGGTGAGGTCTTAGTATAACTTCATTCAGTAAGTTTGGTATAATGGTGAGTAGGGGGAATAACTTGAGGAGAGTGAAGAGGTCTGCTATGGACATCCGGTCTTCCAGCAGCCTAAGGAGGAAATATTTGGAATACAAGATATTCTTGGATTCAGAACTTCAGGAAACTGAAAACACTATAACAACACTGCAATCAAACATCCATTACAACAAAGTCACAACCATCCATGTGAATCCTTCAATCATGAACATTCAGTATTAGACGCATATTGAGATGGAGGAAGAAAGATGACTTAGATTAAGCAAGAAGTCTCAAATACAGATACATAACCAGAAACAAGAGGCTTTACTAAAACTTTACAATACGGGAGCCTAACTCTACCATCGACCCTGACAAAATATCAAAACTGAGTATTTATAATCAAAACAACTTGCTCCATTCAGAATCACACTCTGGTCATCACATTCAATACTTGGCCTATGGATCTTTCTCTGTCAGGCTGCACCTGCATTCTTCTGCCAGACACAAAGATCAGATCGGTATGGGCTTTGCAGAAAAAATCCTTGACAGGGGAACTTTCGGGTGACAGTCTGCCCTCCATGGCCATATTTTCCATGCTTTCCATTTATTTGGTGAAACGAGGTTTCAACCACCTTCCACATTTTCATTAACTACTTTTATCGGGATTAGGGAGAGGCCTGACACCCATGAATGTCCCGGGTGCGCTTAGGACTCCTTCGAGTCAATTCTGGCACCTCGAGATCACGTAGATCTTCCTCTGTGACTAAATTGGGCGCTTTGATTCCTTGCACAACGCCTCTTCATCTGACCCTGGCCTGTGAATGTGTGCCTAATTCCCAAGCGCTTCTAGATTTCGCATTTCACGAGCTTACATTGTGATCCCTGCTAGAATCCCCGAGTCGCGGTATCGTGATTGCGTGGATCGGGCAACATGTATCCCTTTGCATCGGACAACCCCGATGAACATTGACATTTCAGGACCTTGGGCCGTCAACACTTCTTACTTTAGTCCACCCCCCCCAAACAAATTCCTCCATGATGATCATGTGCCACGAGTCTTTCAGAAATGGATGGTTAAGATAATTTCGTGACTTCGCATGTCGTGAGTATTCAAGACTCTACCCTCCTACTTTCCAGACTCGTGAAATCGTGAAAAGTTGATCCAACGATCTTGATCTCTCCTTTGATCAACGACTGTGATATTTTCACAATTTTACATTTTGTGAGTTCCAAAGACTTTTCTTTTGAATGCCCCATCTCACGAAATCACAAAATGCTAATCTTACACCACGCATCCTTTTGAAATGAATGGCTCCAATCATTTTTTGATTTAAGACTTGTATTTGATGCTAAAATTGGTGCAACTGTATGATCCTGATTACCCATTGGCCATCAATCTGATCTACTCGATAGAGATGTGTAACGACCCTAATTGAATAAATGATTAAAGATTACAAAGAAAAATCAGTTAAAGAAAATAAGCATGATTAATTGTGTGATATTCAAACTGCAGAATGCATTTAATGAACTGTGACAGAAATTAAGGAAAGAGAAATAAA
>SNQJ01S0036697.1:0-10665 GCA_010110895.2 Picea sitchensis
AATTGGGCGTGTAGCTTTAACTCGTGGCTTGGGCCTATGGGCTTTCCCAATTTTTTTGTCAAATCTATAAGGCTCGAAAAGCTTAACTTGGCTTAAAAAACCTCATATGCATGTTTTAAGTTACCTGCGCAATAACAGGTGCTGGTTGTGGGTTGGTCATTGAATACCCTGCAAGGGATGGGTCTCTGCCATACACAGTCAATCCATGATGGCTCTGAGACTGAAGAAGAGGAAGGTCAAATGGTGGATAATAATGGTCATGTTGAAAAGAAGAAGCCATATATTGAGTATTTCCAAGTCCCACGCCACCACTACTGAGTACATAGCTATTTTGATTGTGTCTCCATGATTGATGTGGTAGGTTTTCTTCAATAGATGAGATACAATCAACTCTACTGCTTTAAGAACACTTCTATCTTCCCCTTGTATTTCAACTAGTCTGTCATCTACTAAGGCACAGTATGGCAGATCTTCTGAAGCTAGAACAAGAACAATGACACCTGAACCATCTTGAAGTGTTTTTTAACGTTGCTCTCTGCCTTCCAATTAAACTGCCAGCCTGTGTATCAGTTGAGTGAGAGACATCATTGTGATGATGCACTGGATTAACTAAATCCTTCACACGTCCCTTCCATGCAAAATCAAGCAAATAGCTCTTTTAATAAAATCATAACTCATCCCTTTTGATTAAACATGAACATTTGGCGCATGTGAGAATGCGATGATTTTTTAAAATTTGCTCCTGGAAGTCTTTCAGTGGTTAAGGGAACTATAACATGCATCTCTTATCCACCGAAAAGGTCTACTTTAGGTGGTTAAATGGTCTTTTGTTAAACCACCGAAACCTGTAATTCAAAAGATAACAAGCCAACATCCAAAGTGATGGTTCTTTCAGCTGTACACTTTAAAAATAGACATCCTAAGGTACTCTAAAAAATTTAGGAACAAATTGTTTTGACTCATTCCTATCACCTAAAATTTGAAAACTTAGCAGTGTAACTTTAGGAGATAACAACAACTTCCTAGTAACTGAATATGTAGGTATAAATAGAAAAGTATGTATCAAAGAAGAGATATCTAGCGTGCTATATTGAATCATCTATGTAATAAAGGATATTATTTGGGATTGCACTACTTTGTGTATGTATATGTATATATGTGATTCTATGCTTGCTTATGTAATGAACTTTTGGTAGCACTCCCCTAATTTTCCCTAGATTACAACAACACTATTACCGAGAAATAGTTGGCTACTACAACACCATAAAAATGCACAACATTTTGCATGATCTACAAACGAGTGGTTATGATAAATTATAGTGCGTTGGAATAGCTTTCATCAAGAAAATGAAAATTGTGTAAGCATACAACAGAGCGGTTGATTTCATACCATCGATAATCGCTCTAGCAATAAAGAATAGGAACCATCATCACGCATGCATATCCATGCAAATCCGAGATCCTTGAATATTAATTTACATGCGAAGAGTATGGATATCATATATGTTTCCTTTAGAATCATGAAACCAACCCCTATATATCAAATCTAAAGGAACAAAGATAAACCATCCTGTCAAAAAGTTAAGTTTATGAAAACAGACTATGTCGATGATGAATGTCGTAGATGATGACCCACCTAATCTAGATCTTCAGAAGGCAAAATATGGCCATCCATATTGGATACAGACATCGGGAGAAGATATTCACCATCACATGAAAGAAGGAATGTTACTCCTCAGTACCATTCTCTTAATCCCAAGAACATAGGGACATTTGAGTGTCATCTCTAAGAAAGGATAGGGAAGTGATAGTCCAATTCAGGTTACCTGAATGGAGCACATGGATCACAACTAACGACTACCCCATTAGAAAATTTTAATCATTAGAGGTGGAAAGAAAATGTGAAAATATCGTTTCAATTTACACTTCTCTTTGGGAAGAAAAGTCGACCATGAACATAAACAAAAACTAGGGATGCTACCAGGCTCTGACATTTGACTAAGAAAAGTTGGAAAGTTTTATCTAAAGACTGAATATTCTAAAAATGAAGTACGAAAGGAGCAGTCTACCTGTAAATAGAAACATCTATGATTCAGTAAGAAGAGAAACTTCACTATAAATGGAATCCAACATTCTCTCTTCTCTCTCTTTCTTATTTTGTAATAACCTCAGAAGAAGGACATAATAGAATTGTTTTGTAATTTTGTCACATTAACCTCTTGCTTGGTATGAGAAAAGAATTGAGGGGGGGGGGGAAGATGTTGTAGGGGCTAGTCGGATCTACCGACTAGACCCACTAGTCAAGTCGACTATAGTATTCGAGTAGGGAAGTTGGTTGAATAGGAAGTTAGAGTCGACCAATGCGACAGTTAAGGAATATAACCAACTAGTAATTGTATATCACACACACACACATACATCATCATGTAATGGAAAGACAAAGGTTGTTTTGGTTACATATAATAAATTTCTTTGATGGTTCTCCTACTATTATTTATGTCTATCTATATGCTTGTGTGCTTCTATATATGATGCTACAACTTGTATTGTTCTATGTGAGGATCTACTAGAAACCTTCTCGTAGTTTCTCCCTGACTAAAACATGGTATATAAATCTTAGTGTATGCTCATGGGGAGCAATTGCAATTTTTGTGAACAAAAAGGATGGTACATTTTTTTTGTGCATTGATTGTAGACAATTAAATAAGATGAACATCAAGAATAAGTATCTGTTACCCCAAATTGATGATCTCTTTAATCAGCTCAAAGGAGATACAGTTTTATCTAAGATTGACTTGATATATGGATATCACCAAGTTAGGATTAATGATGAAGACATTCAAAAGAAATCCGTTAGGATGATATATGGAGACTATGATTTTGTGGTAGTGCCATTTACTAACTACCTTCATGTGTTTGATGAATAGTGTTCTAAGAAAGTATCAGGATAAGTTCATCTTAGTGTTTTTTCATAATATTTTGGTGTATTACAAGACTAAATAAGAACATGAGTAACATCTTAGGATGGTGTTACAAGTTCTTATAGATCACCAACTATATGAAAAATTCAATAAGTGTGAGTTCTTTCATAATCAAATCCAATATTTATGCCATACAATATCAACAAAAGGAGTGGTAGTATATCCCAAGAAGATTAAAGCAATCATGGATTGTCCTTCCCCTGAGAATGTGACATAGTCGAGGTCATTCATGGGATTGGATGGATACTATAGGAGGTTAATTAAGGGATTTTCCAAGATAGGTCATCCATTAATTCATTACAAAATAAGGGGAAGAAATTTGTATGGTAAATAGAGTGTGAAGCCAAAATTCAATAGAGAAATCATATTTTGACCAATGCCTGTGTTTTGAATATTGCAGAGCTTAAGAAGAATTTCTTGTTTTTCATTTATTCTTGCAATGAAGGAGTCGATGGAGTTATTATGCAAGAAGGGAAAGTGATATGATATGAATCACAAAATATAAATGAGCATGAACAATGGTATGTGACCCATGATTTGGAGCTTGCAACAATTTTGCATGCATTGAATATGTGGAGGAAATACATGCTTGGAAGTAGATTTGCCTTGATGAAAGACCATTTTGGCCTACAATATTTTTTTTACCAACCACGGTTGAATGCTAGCCAAGCTAGATCGATGGAAATGATTAGTGAGTTTGATTTTGAAACCAAAAAACATAAAAGGAAAGGAGAACATAGTGGTTGATGCCCTCGGTCAGAGTGTATAGAAAATATACTTAGCAGAAACAAGTGTAGATGAGCCTCACATCAGGAAAATAATTAGAATCCTCTTGTAGGAATATAAGTTTTTTGATCAAATGAAGGAGGAAATGCAACAATAAATCAGAGAGAAAAAGTACAAATTGTATCAACTTACAACTGATGATTTTTTGTTGTACAAAAATAGGATGTATGTGCCTAACTCAGTGGATCTGAAACATTTGATCATGGATGAATTCCATAGGATATATTTTGTAGGTCATCATGGTTATCAAAATATGATAAAAACAACAAGGTAGTTGTATTACTAGCCAAGGATGAAGTAGGACATTTTTTAGTACATTTCCAAGTGTTTGGAGTGTTAGCAAGTTGAAGTTGAACAAAAACATCCTACATGATTATTGCAGCCTTTTCCAATTCCATAATGGAAATGGGAGACAATCTCCATGGATTTTTTCACGGGTTTTCCAAAGATAGTTAGACAACATGATGCAATCATGGTGGTAGTGGATAAGTTGAGAAAATAAACTCATTTTATTCCCATTAAGTCTATTTCAAGGCTATATATGTTGCTAACATTTTTGTGAAGGGAATTTTTAGGTTACATGGTCTACCCAAGACCATAATTTGAAATAGATATGTGAAGTTCACTTCAAATTTCTAGAGAGGATTTCTTGTAGGAATAGGAAAACAGTTAGAATTTATCAAGGACTACCATCCTCGAACTGATGGACATACCAAAAGAGTAAATAAAGTGTTGGAGGACATGTTGAGGATGCACTTTATGGATCGACCCAAGCAATGTGAAGAATATATACCCCTGGTAAATTTTGCTTATAACAATGGTTATCAAGAATCATTGAAGATGAGTCCAGTTGAGGATTTGTATGGTAGAAAATGCAGAGTTCCAATTATTTGTGATAGTCCAGTGGAAAAGATCACACTTGGACTAGAATTGATAAATGAAATGGAGCAGGAAATGATCAATATAAGGCATAATTTGAAGGTGGCACATGATAGAAAAAAGAGCTATGAAAAAAAAAAGATAATCCATAAAGAGTTAAAGGTGGGAGATCATGTGTATATTAGATTAAAACACAAGAAAATAACCCTAAGGATGGGTACTTGTGATAATCTAGAACCCTTCTATTATGGACCATTTGAAGTCCTAGAAAGAGTGGGACTAGTAACATATAGAATTTCCCTGCCACCTACTATCAAAGCTCACAACCTGTTCCATGTATCTTTGTTAAAGAAATACGTTCATGATTATTATCATGTTATTTATTGGACTATGGTACAGGTGGAACTAGAGTGAAAATTCCAACCCGAACCTCAACACATCTTGGACACGAGAGAAACATTGCTCTGGAATTGAGACATCGTGCAGGTCAAGGTGAAATGGAAGCACATTGGAGTAGTCGAGGCTACTTGGGAATTGGAATATGCCATGAGATGGGCATACCCATGTTTTTTATGCATAAGGTGTATACATGGTGTATTAAACACAAAGTATGGTGTTTCTTTAAGGGGGAAGGTAATGTAACACACGTTTTACCCCATAGCTTTAATCATGTTCTTGGATGCAGACCCAGTCAAGGGAAAAGGATACTTTTGGGAAGAGAAGCATGAAGGGAAGAAATGATAGCTGGAAGGAAAAGAAGCACGTGCAAGGCGCGCATGAAAGAAAGACTTAATGATGTTAGGGTTATGGTTTTTTCAATGTAATGTAATGGTTGATGAGACAATGATATATATAGGTAGTACATAGGAATTAAGAGAGAGAGAGGAATAAGGAGAGACAGAGGGGACAAATGGGATGGCAGAGAGACCAATAGAGCAGGGAGAGTTCGAAATTTGTAAGGGTTGTAAGAACTATACTATTCTTTAAGCTGGTGATCTAGAGAAGAAGTGAGACACTCGATCCCGAGGGTTAGATCGTAGGCTGAAGAGCCTAGTGTGATCTAGTCAGGCTCGCAGGGATCAGAGAGTCGGTTGAGAGTATAAGATCCAAGATTGTAAACATGCACGACATGACATATTACTAAACCATAATAAAGAGATTGAGAGCCAGATGTTTATGGACGTAGCCTAGGAGGGGGTGAACCATGGTAACAATTGTGTTGTGTGATTGAATGTATGCATATGCAATGTTGTTAAGTATTGAGTGCTTGATGAATGAATGAAGGACCTATTTAGATATGATATTTCACATGCATGAATAGAATGGATGTTCTAATCAGATGTTAGATTGAATAAATAAAGATTACAATGTACAACCATAGATATGAAGTCATTCCCATGCCTCAAACACCTGAGTATTGTAGCCACCCATAGAGCTATCTCGGGTGATACTGCGCAATACACCCTATTTGTTTCATTGCCTTCTGGTTTACTAGGAGGGCCAATAGTTTTAGAGGGATTTTGCTGGAAGCTTGTTAAATATGAACCTCTATCAATCTATAATAGTAAGGTATGATCATGGTAGGTAACTAATAAAGTACAACAACTAAAACCCGAGAAATGGTTATGTTCTCGGTTGGTTGGAATAGGAGGGGATTGAGTGTATGAGATTTGTTGAAGATTCTTCAAAAGAATGTCATATCAGATGACAATACTATAAGAGAATGAGAATTTAAAAGGGGATGTTCAGACCATGGAACCCAAGGAAGGAATAAATAGAGAGATGGTTGAAAAACATAATAATTGGAGTTTACGCAGAAAGATAATAGAATCCCGAAGTTAACACCATGCAAATATATAGAAAATATGTATTCAATGACTTGCACGAAGTATTTTTCTATGATTTCCCCCATGTGTTGCAGGAGTGGATATCAAGGTGGAAATATGACCATCATACAAATCGAATCAGGCAACTAGAGTAGAATCATGTAGAGATCACATAGTTACAACAAGTTAACAACAAATTTATGCGTGCAATAGATTTATGGCTAGAGAACATTGTTGCAGGATTTATCATAGAATTTGCAGTAGATACGATGAAGTCTTACAACGCAACAGAACAAGAGTTTTTGAAGGGACCAAGAGGTAGGTATTGTTGGAGCATAACCCTAACTTACATTAGTTTATACCTATATTAGACTCCTGGATCTTGGTTAATACATTCATTTACACTTTATTTCATCTAATTTGGCCACATAGAGAAGAAGGGTGTCTCATCCCTAGATTTTAGGGAAAACTGCTAATTTTAGATCAAGACTCAACTCCTGGTTCTTGATTTTCTCCATTTATTCTTGATTTTATTGATTTATTCATGATTTATTCCAACTCCCCCATGCAAAAACTCATTTATTATTGGGGAATGTGCACCTCCTCTTTGAGTGAGAGATTTATTCCTTAATTAATGATTTTTGTCATTACTATTATTAGTAACTACTATTTCGGGTTAGTTAAGTGAGTTGGAACTGCTTCTCTTGTCAGTTAAGTGAGATTAAGTGAGATGATGCTCATCACTTAACTCTCGTGGACATTAATGAGTGTGTGACATGTATATTTAGTGGTATAGGTCTAACTATGTGTTCTCCCTTAGCTTATGACACCTATTTTAGCTATTTCTAGCTTTTTTTGACTAGAATTTCTATGTTGGAAATTCTATATATTCACCTCCTCTCTTATTTTTGAGGATGGTTTCTCATGTATATTCATTTTTGATTAATATAATTCTATGATTTATGGAGAAAAAATTTTATTTCATCTCTTGAATATGAAAAAATTGTTTGTGTTTAATTTAACTAGAATTCTAGATCTATCAGGGTTTCTGCAGGAATTCTACATGGTATCAGAGTTGAAAGGTTGAATCTAGTGGATTGTACACAGTTTTATTTGTAGGTACAGATCATCAGAAGGCGAAAAAATCAGCAATGGATCATCTCTCTCAGACCACAAAAATCATTCTAAATTCTTTCAATTACTTCAAATGGAAGACAGAGATCTCTCTGCTCCTCCGAAACAAAGGGATTTACTTGGTAACAATGGGAACAGAGAAAGAACCAACTGTTGCAGTGGAGAAGATAAAGTATTTCAATAAATTATATGAAGCAATTTGGATTATATGCCTATCAATTTCGAGATATCACCTCTTTCATGTCAGTAGAGACACTACTCCTGATGTGGTCTGGACCACTTTGGAAGGACTATTCGACAAGCAAGATGCAATGAGAGTGCATCAACTGGAGAATGAACTCATATCCCTAAGTCTAATTCATTTTAGAAACCTGAAATAATTATTCACCAAGTTCAAATACCTCCTCGTTGAACTTAATTCATGTGGAGTCACCAAAGAGGAAGAACAACTCATCCTTTCAATTCTCTCAAAATTAGGCCCTGAATATTCTGTATTTGTGTCGTCTTTTCAAGCATCTAAATTGACTCAGGAAAAATGGAAAATGCCTCCATTGAATGATTTCATTGAAACATTGACTCAAGATCAAGCTAAGTTATTCCAAATGGGTGCCATCAAGCGTTCCAAGAACCAAGCACTTGCGGCTACTAATGCTCCGAACAGTAGTGGAAAAGACAAGGAAAAAGGAAAGGGTAAATTTCCTGAATCGAAGAAGGAGAGATTCTCACAATCTTCAGATAACTCTTATGAGCCTAAGGGTAAGAAGAATAAGGAAATAACACTTTTCAGCTACTGTTCCAAAGGTTTTCATCCTAAATAAAATTGCATGAGGAAGACTATCAATGAGATGGCTAAGCAATTGCAGCAACACAATCTCACGGTGCCCGAAAATGCAAAGAAGAAAGATGATAACAGAACGGGAGGGAGAGCATGATATGGTTATTCTTTAATGGCTATCACATCCACTCCATCATCTTGGATACTTGATTTAGGTGAATCGAACCATATGGCTGCATCAAAATATGAATTTTCCTCCATCGAAGAAAGCACCAGATCCCAAATTTACTTGGGAGATGCCACACCCGCAAAGGTGTGTGGAGAAGGAATTGTTGATATTGAAGGGGGTTGCTTCACAAATGGGCTTCATGTTCCATATCCATCTGCAAATATTCTCTTGATATATCATATCACTCATTCCGACTCTGGAATGAAGGTGGAGTTCACTCCGGACTCCGCAGTGATTATCGACATTTCCACAGGCTCACAACTTGCACATGGAATTGTAGATCACAGTTCTCGTTTGTATTTCTTCTCCCACTTTGTTCCTAAATCTATTAGAACTATATTTTTGTCACAATATAATGATATCAGAAGGTTATGGCATGAAATATTTGGCCATCTAAACTATAAGTACTTGCATCAACTCAACAAGGAAAACATGGTAGAAGGATTGCCAGCTATTAAATTCACAAACGGTGTATGTCAAGGATGCATTCTTGGCAAGAATCCAGAGAAAAAGTTTTACAAAGGGAAGGCATAGAGAGATTATTCACCTCTTGGGATGATTCATAGTGACATCACAGGCCCATTCTCGCAGCATTCAATCAGTAAGGCTCAATATGTACTCACCTTCATAGATGATTTCTCTCGCTTTACTTGGGTATTTTTTTTGAAATTAAAATCGGAAGTATTTGAATGCCTTATAGAATTTAAAGCACTTGTTGAGAATGAGTCTGGGTGTAATATTAAGATACTCCGTACTAATAATGGGGGGGAGTATGTCAACAAAGATGTGCAGCAAATTTGTATTGATGCAGGTATACAACTACAACACACAGTTCCATATACACCACAACAGAACAATGTTACGGGGAGGAAAAAACGGTCCTTAAAAGAGATGGCCAAGTGTATGCTACAGTCAAAATCATTAGCTCCCAAGCTATGGGATGAAGCTATTAATTGTGAAGCATACATTCAGAACTGATTTCCTCACAAATCACTCAAAGGCACCACTCCTTTTGAATGTTGGACTGGTAAGAAACCGAAAGTGTCGCACTTTTGTATTTTTGGTTCATGAGCATGGGCTCACATTCCGACAGATAAGAGGAAGGATTTGGAGCCTCAAAGTGTTGAATTCATATTTGTTGGATATTATGAAGGTGTCAAAGGATATATATTTCTGGACTCTCACACTGAAAAGTTGATTCTAGCTCGAAGTGTGAAGTTTGAAGAAGAATCACTGCATGATTTTTCAGAAGACCCTGCCGAGGAACCGATTGTTGTCACTGATGAGGAGGAGTCGGAAAATTCTTCGAGCACTTAAGAGAACCAATCAGAGAATAATTTTGGGTCTGATATAGAAAATGAGGAGCAGGTGATAGCTTCTCCATCTCAGTTTCCAACTTGGGCAGAGAAAACCCAGCAAGATGCGGGTGAACTAGTCAGTGATCCTGCGGATACAAGGACTAGATCACAATTCTTTGGGGTTCCTCAAGCCTTGGATGCCATGGAAACATTTCTTACCATACAATTCTATATGACACTTGTTTTAGATCCATAGTCACACTCTGAGGCTATTGGAAACCCACTCTAGGAGGCTACCATGGATGAAGAGTACTCTGCTCTTATGGACAACAACACATGGGACTTGGTTCCATTTCCGAAAGGAAGAAATATTGTTTGATGCCGATGGATATATCGAAAAAATATTGCTGCATATGGTGATATAATAAAGTACAAATCTCAACTTATCGGAAAATCATACTCACAGGTACATGGCATAGACTACACAAAGACATTTTCACATGTTGCAAAAATGGACTCCATTCAACTAGTTTTCGCCATTGTCGCTTCTCACAGATGGGAAGTTCATCACTTGAATTAAATCCATGAGCTGATCCATGACAGAGTCATTTCACTATAGTACTTCCTCACAGAGCAGCAGGTTGCAGACATCTTCACCAAGTCCTTCACTGAAAATAAATTTTCAGAACTGAGAGGTATGCTTGGAGTGGTGGAGACAACTAAGTAGGTCACTTTTGGCCACTCAACATTTTTTTTC